>JAOTOM010004091.1:0-221428 GCA_034440615.1 Ashinkailepas kermadecensis | reverse complement strand
CTGGACCGACAAGCCTGCAACATCGCGGCCCCACAAGCCTGCCACCTCACGGCCACACGCCCAGCTGGACCGACCGCCGCCGAGCTGCCAATCGGCTGACCGCAGAGCGTCAAGGCCAAACACTCGTGATATATATGTGGGCTCCGGCGGCATGCCTGGAAACTGGCCGTCACCAAATGGCACGGTGCCTGCTAAAGCTTATGCCGTACATATTCCACTGGGCCGGATGTGGGTGCAAGTGATGCGGCCAGTGGCGTGCACTGGCCCATGACCAGGAATAGCGCAGCCGGCCAAGACCGGCCCGGCCCACCCGGCCGTTCATGACAACCGCTCGCACGCCACGCCGCGCCGCAAGGCTTCTGCTGCCGTCGGTTAACACCAATGTGGAGGAATGGAGAAGTGCCAGACTCGATCTCTGGTCAGTATGCCCGCAGCCATGAGATGTTTTTGGCCTTGGTGTGAGGACGACGTCCGCGGCATTCACCAATGCCATCACTTCAAACAGGCTGGGGTGTGTTAACATTACCGTCATGCACCTGAACGGCAGCATCAAGTCGCCAAATCTGAACGGGAAGTCCATCGAGAGATGAATGCAAATACTTTCTCATCTGGCCCAGAATCAATACAGCTTTTACGCCCCAGTAAGATAACCCTCAGGTTAGGTGGCGGTCTTGGGACCATCATTCTCCAACGGAGGGAATTTTATTCACGTAGAATATCGCCAGATATTAAATTCAGTTCTGTGTCAAATGCAGTTTTCTGTCACGAACAAGATCCAACCGTTCGCCACCAAGGGCGAGGGATAGGGTATGTGGTCACGAGCTGGGGCCAACCGTTCGCCACCAATGGCGAGGGATAGGGTATGTGGTCACGAGCTGGGGCCAACCGTTCACCACCAATGGCGAGGGATAGGGTATGTGGTCACGAGTTGGGGCCAACCGTTCGCCACCAATGGCGAGGGATAGGGTATGTGGTCACGAGCTGGGGCCAACCGTTCACCACCAATGGCGAGGGATAGGGTATGTGGTCACGAGCTGGGGCCAACCGTTCACCACCAATGGCGAGGGATAGGGTATGTGGTCACGAGCTGGGGCCAACCGTTCACCACCAATGGCGAGGGATAGGGTATGTGGTCACGAGCTGGGGCCAACCGTTCACTACTTATGGCCGGAGGAAGACATCTATCTTATTCAATTATAGAACTTTATGCCGCCTTTGAGAAGGTACCTTGCAAGAGAACATAATGACTCGTGGTGCGATCCCTGAGTACATGCAATGCCATCCAGATGTTGATGATGAGCAGCCAGAGGTCGAAGTTCTTCGTATCTGTCCAGTTCGTTCAGACGCCATGTTTCGCATTATTCTAATTTGTATTGCCATCTTCGCTGACATTTCGTGGTCTGGGCTCAGTAGTGGTTTGTATACTGGCATTGGAAAATTCGTTCGTATTTTGTTTTGTATTTCCATTTCGCTTGCGGAAGCAGGAAGGACGTTCAGTCTAGTGCAACGTGTTCATAATTGGCTGCGAAATACGATGGGAGAAACACGACTTTCTGACATGCTCGTATGCCGTGTAAACCAGGATAGGTTGGTACAGGGTAGAGAAGATCAAGATAACTAAAGTGGTTGTGGCCGGTGACGATCACGCACCAATGCTTTTGGAGAGGCTTAGCATCCAAATATCATGCGTCGTTCCACTTCGACTCTTTGTAAAACACTATGGGCAAAACTCGAGCTTTTTAAGAAGGCCGACGATGGCGGAGGCAGCGTTGCCATATGGCACAGGTACTGCTAAATGTGCTGCATAGTCAGTGGCGGACCTAGAGGAATGGCATGGGGCTACGGTGCCCAAAGTGAACCAAGGTCACTTCGGGATCAGCTTTTTGTTGCAATTTTAAGAATGCTGACATATTTTATTGTGAAATGCTTTAAGGCGAACAAGCCGAATTCGTTTCTCCAAATTTAGTGGCACAATGATATTCATCCCCAAATCATGTCCTGCACCCCCCCCCCCTCACATACCGGGACAGCTGGATCCGTCCCTGTGCCATTTTGCATGAATTATGTAGATTTAACCCCAGGGACATACCACATAACTGGGCTACATACACGTTTTTCACGCAGTAATGCAGCCAGAGACACCGGTGGCAGACGCACCCTCCCGCCCCTGATAGTGGAACTGCTTTATGATATATCTTCAGATTGTTGAAGGCATGAGATAAAATTTCTGGATATGATGTTGAAATGAATCTCAGAACGTGCATGATCAACAATATTTTTAAAAGCATATATTTTGAAATTATCCTTTTATATTTTCACAATGAAGCTGCAGAAGACCAATTGAAAGCCAGGCATATATCCTTCAGGCCGGTAAAAAAGTCCGCCGGACGTAACCGGGCTACCGACCCTTACATTTGCCACGTCTAGTAAACACCGAAGCGCTGGCGGTCTCCAGATCAGAGGACAGGCCTCAGACATGCCGGCTCGAAGAAGTGGCCACCGACCACTGGCCGGCACGCCGTGCAGGGCCTGGCCGGCGCGGCGGCCAGTACACCGCGCAGGGCCAGACCGTGGCGCGGCGGCCGGTGTCTCGCCGCCAGATCCGGGAGGGGTGCTGCTGACGACGCCACATGTCCGCAGACGGAGCGTCCGCCGGCCGCCGTCTCGGCCATGTTTGGCGGCCAGACCGTGCTGCAAGCCGGACATGATGTGCCGTAATGTAGGCAGATCGATGTCTTTCTGTGTGGCGGTCACTCAGGACCGGCAGACACTAGGCGGGTGTGGCGCTCGCTCGGTGTGCGCGGCACCGGACGGCATCGGGGTCAGTGCGTGGTCGGGGTCAGTGCGTCATCGGGGTCAGTGCGTCACCATACCAGCGCCGTGGGATCCAGCAGACAGAGCTGTCGGTGACGGCTGTCCGTGACGGCTGTCGGTGACGGCTGTCGGTGACGGCTGTCGGTGACGGCTGTCCGTGACGGCTGTCGGTGACGGCTGTCGGTGACGGCTGTCCGTGACGGCTGTCGGTGACGGCTGTCTGTGACGGCTGTCGGTGACGGCTGTCGGTGACGGCTGTCGGTGACGGCTGTCGGTGACGGCTGTCCGTGACGGCTGTCGGCGACGGCTGTCCGTGACGGCTGTCGGTGACGGCTGTCGGTGACGGCTGTCGGTGACGGCTGTCCGTGACGGCTGTCCGTGACGGCTGTCGGTGACGGCTGTCGGCGGTACCGTTGCCATCCGCCCCGGGAGTGTTTCGTCCACACGATAATTGCTCCATGTCATAGAACACGCAGAATTCGTTTCCCCTAATTTAGTGGCACAAGCACGTCCCCAATCATGTCCTACGACTGTCTGAGACATCTACCCTGGCGACATTTTACCCTGGCGACGTCCTGCCCTGGCGACGTCCTACCCTGGCAACATCCTACTCTGGCGACGTCATACCCTGGCGACATCCTATCCTGACGACGTCCTACCATGGCAACATCCTACCCTGGCGACGTCCTACCCTGGGACGTCCTACCTTGGCGACGTCCTACCCCGGGGACGTCTACACGGCACCCGTTGGCATGCTGAGGCAGACAAAGAAAGGCTACCATTGGAATTTATCACAGCATCTAAGCCACTTGTAGCTTCAAAAAGCCTGCTTACAAAGGTGTGTATTTGCATATTATACTGATGGGTATATTGCAAGCAATACGTTCCGGTTAATGCTGGATTATATTGCTACGTACAACTTGAGGTGATTAGTCAATGTGGCTACCGCAGTGGGAGTCGCCGGTGGATCCGCCTCTGGACCGTGCACATCAACACTCCCAGGTAGCATCAACAGTTGACTGCATAATATATCAACCAATTGACGTGTCGCTCGATTTGCTAGTGATATGAATCAATACAGGTTCCGAATTATCAGTGTTCATCAATTGATGTTGGACTACGCGATGTGTTTGTGAGCCTGGAACTCGGACACAACTTTCACAATTTGCTCAAACGACAGTCAGCTCGGTACCCAGACTGCTAGTCAGCTCGGTACCTAGACAGCGGGTCAGCTCCGTACCCAGACTGCTAGTCAGCTCGGTACCCAGACAGCGGGTCAGTTCGGTACCCAGACAGCGGGTCAGCTCGGTACCCAGACTGCTAGTCAGCTCGGTACCCAGACAGCGGGTCAGATCGGTACCCAGACAGCGGGTCAGCTCGGTACCCAGACTGCTAGTCAGCTCGGTACCCAGACTGCTAGTCAGCTCGGTACCTAGACAGCGGGTCAGCTCGGTACCCAGACTGCTAGTCAGCTCGGTACCCAGACTGCTAGTCAGCTCGGTACCGAGACAGCGGGTCCAGGCCTGTGTCAGTCCGGCCGGTAGTACATCAAGCCCACCCGCCGAGAACAGCAAATTGCTTCGTGAGAGTAACCACCGCGTGAGGTCCTGCCGGTGGTAGCGATTGCTCTCTGATGATCCGTGCAGCGAGTGCAATGTGCATCCGAGAAAGTGGGCAGCATGTGGCCGGCCAGTGGGAGGCGGGAGCGGCAGAGAAGTAGGGGTGGCGCGCAACACGTGTGGTGTGGCTGGCCGGTGGAAGTCGGAAGCGGCAGAGAAGTAGGGGTGGCGCGCGACACGTGTGGCTGGCCGGTGGGAGGCGGGAGCGGCAGAGAAGTAGGGGTGGCGCGCGACACGTGTGGCTGGCCGGTGGGAGGCGGGAGCGGCAGAGAAGTAGGGGTGGCGCGCGACACGTGTGGTGTGGCCGGTGGGAGGCGGGAGCGGCAGAGAAGTAGGGGTGGCGCGCGACACGTGTGGTGTGGCTGGCCGGTGGAGGTCGGGAGCGGCAGAGAAGTAGGGGTGGCGCGCGACACGTGTGGCTGGCCGGTGGGAGGCGGGAGCGGCAGAGAAGTAGGGGTGGCGCGCGACACGTGTGGCTGGCCGGTGGGAGGCGGGAGCGGCAGAGAAGTAGGGGTGGCGCGCGACACGTGTGGCTTGCCGGTGGGAGGCGGGAGCGGCAGAGAAGTAGGGGTGGCGCGCGACACGTGTGGCTGGCCGGTGGGAGGCGGGAGCGGCAGAGAAGTAGGGGTGGCGCGCGACACGTGTGGTGTGGCCGGTGGGAGGCGGGAGCGGCAGAGAAGTAGGGGTGGCGCGCGACACGTGTGGCTGGCCGGTGGGAGGCGGGAGCGGCAGAGAAGTAGGGGTGGCGCGCGACACGTGTGGTGTGGCCGGTGGGAGGCGGGAGCGGCAGAGAAGTAGGGGTGGCGCGCGACACGTGTGGCTGGCCGGTGGGAGGCGGGAGCGGCAGAGAAGTAGGGGTGGCGCGCGACACGTGTGGCTGGCCGGTGGGAGGCGGGAGCGGCAGAGAAGTAGGGGTGGCGCGCGACACGTGTGGCTGGCCGGTGGGAGGCGGGAGCGGCAGAGAAGTAGGGGTGACGCGCGACACGTGTCTGCCGGTGGGAGGCGGGAGCGGCAGAGAAGTAGGGTGGCGCGCGACACGTGTGCTGGCCGGTGGGAGGCGGGAGCGGCAGAGAAGTAGGGGTGGCGCGCGACACGTGTGCTGGCCGGTGGGAGGCGAGCGGCAGAGAAGTAGGGGTGGCGCGCGACACGTGTGGTTGCCGGTGGGAGGCGGAGCGGCAGAGAGTGGGTGACGCGCGACACGTGTGTGGCCGGTGGGAGGCGGAGCGCAGAGAAGTAGGGTGGCGCGCGACACGTGTGGCTTGCCGGTGGGAGGCGGAGCGCAGAGAAGTAGGGTGGCGCGCGCCGTGTGTGGCCGGTGGGAGGCGGAGCGGCAGAGAAGTAGGGGTGGCGCGCGACACGTGTGGCTGGCCGGTGGGAGGCGGGAGCGGCAGAGAAGTAGGGGTGGCGCGCGACACGTGTGGCTGGCCGGTGGGAGGCGGGAGCGGCAGAGAAGTAGGGGTGGCGCGCGACACGTGTGGCTTGCCGGTGGGAGGCGGGAGCGGCAGAGAAGTAGGGGTGGCGCGCGACACGGGCCGGCGGCGGGCCGGGCAGCGAGGCCAAGTAACGGCGTCGACCGTCCATGTGGCGGTCGACGGCTTCAATTTCACTATTCATATAGATTACCGTGTGATTAAAATTCGTGAAAGCAATCAAATACACCGGCGCTTTCTTTCGCTCCCGACGTGTGCCCACGACAAGCTCTGGTTGATAAGAAAAGTGGCACAAAACACTTCGGAAGCAAGGAAACTACATAATTGCTCAGTTCACAGCATTTGCAAGCTACGTATTCCCTCAAGCGCAAAGGAAACGATGCCTTTTGAAGTGAAGGTAAAGTTTCACAACGCGGGGCCCATAAAGAACCAAATGGACTGGGTGATTGTTAGCAATGTGGTTTGTGTGCTCTTCAAATACCACAAGCACACTGACGTTCTATGAAAGCAAAACTTCAGTTTGGCATTGAAGTCAATTAAATATTGAAAGTTAGACACTACAAAAAAGTGTACATCACGACCACAGTGCGGCGAATTAGTGCCGGGCTCCAGAACTGCATCATGGCGAAAATGCGGCGAATTAGTGCCGGGCTCCAGAACTGCATCATGGCGACAATGCGGCGTATTAGTGCTGGGCTCCAGAACTGCATCATGGCCACAATGCGGCGAATGAGTGCTGGCCTCCAGGACTGCATGGTCCTAGCACGTCGTACACGCAGTGGCAGTGGCACAAGTATGTTCAGGTGGCAGAACATTCACAGCTGACATGGGTAGGTGGGGGGGATGGCTACAAAGAGCTAATACATAGACCTCGACAAGCACTTCCATAGCAGCGTTATGCCCACCAACCAGTATTCCTTAGCTGTATACCAACCAGTATACCCCGCCAATATACCAACCAGTATTCCTTAGCTTTCAGGCAGTGAGGTCCAAAGTTAATATTCAAAAACAAAAATTAAAAGGTAGTAGATGGCGAAGAGATATACATGGCATTGGACACTGGGCCAGATAGCCGCGCAATGAGGGAAGCACCGGATCCCAGGGGAAATCCCCTGCAAAACATACGGAACATGAATGCAAAAGAACAGTGGTATCTGGAGGTGCAACGAAAACTGCAAAACCCGGGCAGGATGAGACATGCCGACTTTGAATCCCGAATGACGACAAAGCCCGTTAACTAATGAGTTCCCCCGTACTAATTGTAGGATCCCAACCTACATGTTAGTTGAGAACGGAAACATGATCATAACTTGGACCTACGTATATGTTCATGGGCGGTGCCACGTGGTTTTGGTTGGGGGAGGGGGACGATCAGGATTAACCACTGTCACATTGGTTTTACCAGTTTTCTCTGTTCTATGATTATTAATAATTTAAAAAAAAAAAATTGGCTGCCTATTGGGGCTTTAGCACGCAAGGACTGCTGGGTTCTACTGCACTCGCAACATAATTTTTCATTTGATTTCCGCTACGTAGTGATGTGTTATGCAAATAATTGGGATGGCTAAAATGCCCGAAGGTATATGGCACAATGCACGTGCACGTGACCCTGGGGAACGCACACCAAGCACACCGACTCTAAAAATGTAATTAGGTGTTGATCATGCACCAGGCGTTACTATGCTATCAATGCTACCACGGCCTCAAAAGGCCAGCATTAAGCAGAATGATACTGTTGTTTACTTCACATTTCCCAGCACGCCTCTTGTTGCGTATATGATCAGCTGAGCTTGCTGGTTGAACTTCGAGTACACCACCTCCTCACTGAGTCACACGGCGGCGTCATCGCGAGGTATGTGATGACCGATCCCCACGGTCAGTTTCCTGTGGCGATCGACTCCCACAGTCCAGGAAGACTACTCCAGACTAGGGGTATCGGCTTATAAATCGATTGGTGGGGCTCAGGGCTTGACCTGTGGACGTAGCCAGGATTTCCCAAGAGGGGTGGTGCAATGCTAAAACCGCCTGGGATTTTGGCCACTATTTTTTTAAATAATACATTTAATCCAAGTTCTTGCTAGGGTGGCTTTATGAGCCAGGGTCCTATTGGTAAGCAGAGCCTGTTGCGTGGACCCTGGTCCCACCACCCGATCCATGCATTCCAGTTCAACGGCAGAATTTTGACCGAAAGTTTAACGTGCCGTCAATGCACCGACACGGCCGCCCGGTAACTCGTCCCGGGCCTTATCGGGCCAGCTGCCAACTCTTTCACTATGCCTAGTTTACCATGGGAAAATTAAAATCCAGATAATTAGAATCTTCAAATTGTCATCTCTCTCAAATTCGCCCACGCCCGAGTGCGCCATGCGCCCATTGTAGCTGTACCGGTATGGGATTATGGTGCATGGTGGTACTATGTGCGGATACAAATGAATCGTCCGCTAATTACCTGCCGTACTTCCCACCTGCATTGTGTTTGGATATGATGTCCGAAATTCCAACGTTACCTGTGTAATGTGGTGGACAAACCACTGACACTGTTCACTGTCTCAGTTCATGTGCATTGCGCGCACGGCCGATCCTGACGTAAAGTAAGTATGCTTCAGTGCTAAATGGAAAAAATTTTTGCTTCTGCAATTTTGCTTTCATTGGAAAACATCATGGCTGCAAAAGTTAAATTGCTATATACAGCATGCACCGCAACTTTCTTAAATCTTTTTAAGTAATTACTTTAAAAAAAAACATTCGTATGGCTCAAGAATGTACGTACATATACAAGAATGTACATGAATGTACATACCTCTGCTAGCACAGCCACGAACACGATCGTCAGCGGAGTCAGGGCTCCGACACACCAGGTGCCAATCTTCCTGAAGGGGCTCACCGCAAAATGGTTGGGTCTTTTTTCTGGCAAGGAACAAAAAAAACGGCGCTTGAGAGCACAAAGCGTGTGGTGACTGGGAAACGACTGTATTCCACACCCACCCCCGCTGAACACGCAGGCACGTACACACACGCATACACAGATAGATACACATGCACACACACACATAGATACACACAAACACATACACACACACACACACACACACACACAGAGAGACGCACCATGCACGTGCGCACGCACGCACATACACACCACGCACGCACGCAGCATACATACGCGCACGCACGTATACATGCACGCACGCACGCACCGTCATCGGATGTGCTGTCTCCACGGACAATATGCAGGCCGCGATATTTCGCACTGCCCCGGCGATGCTCTCACCTATGTGACGCGATCCACCGTTCTCATGCTGGTCACAACACGGCCAGCCGCAGCACGCCACCGGATCGGAGCCCTCGCCACGGTGCCGCCGATGCGCGTCGGCGGCGACGGGTGTCGATCCTAGCGGTGTCACCACGCGACGTGCGGTACACCACTCTGTCGCCGGCGCATCGCTCGGTCCTCAGCGCGCCGTTCAGTCCGCCGCGCGCCACCGTCTCGTCTCGCCAGTCCGCCGACCCCCGTCCGGCTCCCGCCGGCGCCCGCACTGTGCGACGTCGGCCGGCGCTCTGCCGCCGCTTTCCGCCAGCGGGTCGCGCCGCGCGCGCGTCTCCAGTATCACAACTCTATATTGGGCGTCTGCGTCGTGCGCCGGCGCAGACGCGGCGGCGCTCGTCGGCGTCGACGGCGCGGGAGCGGGCGGGACGCGCGGCGGGCCGGCGCGCCACACCGGCACCTTCTGCGGCGACGCCGTATTTGGCCGAGCGCTGCTCGTTACGCGGCAGCAGCGGCGGCGGCGGCTCGAATTATTTGACCGGTCGGCGCGCGCGCGGCGGGGGAGGCGCCGCCCGCGGCCGGGGAGGCGCCGCCTGCGGCCGGGCGTGCCCGCACGCCGGCCGGATTTCCGGAGCGACGGCGACGCGTCACCCGCCGCCGCTTCCAGTCGCCCGCGCTTTCCCAAAACGGCGCCGTCGGCCGGCGTCACCCGCCGGACACGCGGCAAAACTGGATCCGCGGCCGAGGGCACCACTGTCGACGCGAGGCGAAACCAGTTCTCGTGGTGGGAAAAAAAACCGGCGCGGAATGCAACATGCAACTTTGCAGGGCAGAGATATCTCCGGTGGCGATGCCCGGCGCCAGGTGCGTCACTTTCCAGATGCCTTTCCTCCAGGTGTGGGACGCAGGATCAGCTGCAGCAGCAGGCGCTGGCTGATATAGAACAGTGAACAACACTGCCGCACATGAGCGGCAGCGGGTCTCTCGCGAGTGACGTAATCGTATCCAAAAGGCACGTGAATCTGCACTATAAACTTTCTCCGGCAATGCGATTTCATGCTACAATATTGCGGCCTTCGCGCGTTATCCTTTGTTAGCCAGGGATCAGAGAGCATGCCCCCCCCCCCTAATCCTGTACATGTCGTTGACCGGCTCACAGATGCAGGAGCGGCGGAACGCTTCTGGAGATGAGGGGAAGGGGAGATTTTCCAGCTGAAGCCTGGCAGTATTGTTGAAACCTAATATTACGAATCGTAACCGAGGCGAAGATTACATGTAACATTTTTAGTTATCATAACCACCGTACAAATCAAGAAAACAACTTTAGGTCCCGAATTTGAAAGGATTCATTTCAATTTAAATACAACTTGCCGAGCTTGTTCATTGGGAGGCCATTTACTTCGGTGTTTATTCATAATATTCTCTGCATTTTTGTCCAGAGGAAATCAAACTTTGTTATCAACAAGATCCATAGCTAGTGGCGTAGCCAGCAGAGTGGGAAACTTACTTTCCGGGTTGGGAGTCGGAGTGCATACCGATTTCTTCTGGAGTACATTTTCATAGACATTATTTTTTTTTGCATGGAATCTGTTTTCCAGTAACCGACCAGAAAAACCTAAATCAGTACCTACATAATATGCATAAGTAATATCATTCTCATTTTTGGTCAAATGAAATGTAAAAACATAGGAACAAAGAAGTGAACAATGGATGGCACCGCCCGGCAGTGACTCGTAATAATCAGCACTGCTTCGTTTCTCATAACTCACAGGAGCAATGCGCTTTCCTTTCACTTTTGGTCTCAGTACAAGGCTAGCCATATGAAAAACAAACAAAAATACTTCACACTTCACCCTCAGCTCAGAGCGCATACCTACCTACGCAGCGAATTTCCCACGTAATACGAACGCAACTTCGCTACTGCACACGCCACAGTTGGATGTGATCAAAGCAAGGTCTTGTGTTTGCAGTATGACAATGTTAGCATGTGTTCAAAGTTGATAATGGTTATGACATCATATAGAAACTACCTTGCATTGATTGGTTGATGTACAGATTTGAAGCAACTTTGCTACCGCACACGCCACAGTTGGATGTGATCAAAGCAAGGTCTTGTGTTTGCAGTATGACAATGTTAGCATGTGTTCAAAGTTGATAATGGTTATGAAGTCATATAGAAACTACCTTGCATTGATTGGTTGACGTACAGATTTCGGAACAGAAAACGCTGATGCAGCCAATTCTGATCGGTGGCCTCCGGGACTCTGGAGAACGTCTCTTAAAACTGTCAAACTTTCCAACTATAGGATGGCAGGAACACAGGTTTTCCGAGACGCTGCTCCAAAGCCGGAGAACAGTGTACTCAGTGCGCATGCACATCATTTTGCAAGTTGCAGTCGGCACGTTGTTGTCGGCAATTGAGGTTGAGATTTGAGGAAATTGAAGTTCGGCAATCGGTGGTTGAGATTGATGGAGTGTGTGAGGATGTGGTACGGTTGCTGACTGCTACAAAAAAGTGGTTAGTTTGAGTGGTGACCGTAAGTGGAATAACCGGTGTTTTTTTGGGTGTTGTTCTGTTTGTTTTTATTTATATCTTTGTTCCCACATTTGTGTCGGAGTACGTGTGAAGCCCATCCTATCCAGTATGAACCCGGAGTGCAAAAATGTTTTCAGAGATACAATCTCTTAAGAAGTGCCTTAATTCCCACCCTGGTAGCCAGGGTGAGGCGGAAGGGGCAGCCGCACCCCTCCCCTGGAGGGTCCGTTGGGGGCCCTCCAGGCGACTGCCTTGATGGGCCGCAAGGGCTCCTGGGCCGACGTAAAGGGCCCCTGGACCGACGAAAGGAGCCCCGAGCTGACGGCAAGGGTCCCGGGCCGATGAGAATGGTCCCGTGTCAACGGAGTGCCCCCGGGAAGATGTTGAGGGCCCTGGGCCTAAGAACGACCTAAGAGCCGTTATCAGGCAGTGTGCGCAAAGAAGAGTCGGCGCTCAGCCATCCTAAAATCTGGCGGCGCAGCGGTCCCAACCGTAAGCAAATTACCAAAACATGACTCAGTGAGCGGGCCGGAACAACGCGGACATGACGGCCGGTCGGTCGCGGACATGACGGTCGGTCACCTACAGTTGGTATGCAGCCATGTGCTGCGAAGGTATGTCCTATCCTCAACCGGCATAGCATAGTTTCCTCCCATCGCTGGGTCCGGTGTGAGGACCGCCAGTTCTAGTGTCGATTCAGAGCCTCAGCTTATTGCACTGGAGCTCCAGGCTCATTGCCATTTTGACCGCACACATAATATATAAATATATTGATATTTTGGGCAGATAGTTAAGCGAAATTCACGGCAATTGCTCATAGGTCACTGAGCGGGTGTCAACAGCAGCAGCAGCTTCATTTCCAGCAAGCCAGACATGGCTGGGGATCCAGCAAAATACGACACTTGTGTCCGTGCCAGGTAGATATTTCACGACCCGTAGAACCATGTGGACAAGCCGGTTATCCTGGTGGAAAATGTAATTGCTCAGCATGCTCAAGAAATAAGTGAAAACCATGTGCTTTGTGGATTGGCCATCCGGGATGAAATAGAGCTTGCAAAATGGCATAAAGTTCGGCAACAAAAACCGATGCCTGCTTCGGTAGACATAAGGATCCAATACCTCATCGACCGACGCAAGCGCATCCAAGGCCAGACACGGACTTGGAGCTGTCTGTATAGATCAATGAGAACCTACGGTGGTGGCGTTTTCTTTGTACTGCAGCCTGCTAAATACTTCGGAATTTACATTCCCTTGTCATGGTCCATGGAGGCTGCGATCTGTGTGCGTTACGACCCGCCTCCCTCGCCGTTAAAAACGGGTACATTGTCACCCTGGCTGCGGCCGCTTCGCCGAAACACCGTGGTGGAGGCGCGTGCCCGGTGTATTCCCGGATGCTGCCGGATCTGGCCACGCCTCGGTCATCTCCGCAGTGACGGGCGGCAACACACAGCAGGTGTGTGACCAGTTGGCAGGCCCCTGTGTATACCACACCATACACACACGGTCAGAATGAGTCAATCAAAAACAACTCCGCCGTCAATAAATAATCAGCGGGGTGACATTGTATATCACAGCACGTGCGCACTGACGGCAGGCCTGGTCCGCCTCCTCCGAGCAGGCAGCGTCATGAACAGGCGTAAAGTATCACCACCGGCGGTACAAGCAAACATCGTCCTCAACAACACCCGAGGCACGCTCCGCGGACTGACCAGGTCGGCGGACGCCACCATGCCCAGTCTGACCCGGACAGTGTTTGTTCGACCCGACCTGACCTTGACCCGACATGGCCCGGCAACACCCGACCTGAACTCGAACCGATATGGTCCGGCCCGAACGTCCGACTTGAACTAGGTCACGCCGCCTTGTCGAGCACGGGCAGCCGAGTTGTCACTGCCGTGTCGGTCACGGAGAGCCGAGTTGTCACTGCCGTGTCGGTCACGGACAGCCGAGTTGTCACTGCCGTGTCGAGCACGGACAGCCGAGTTGTCACTGCCGTGTCGGTCACGGACAGCCGAGTTGTCACTGCCGTGTCGGTCACGGACAGCCGAGTTGTCACTGCCGTGTCGGTCACGACGACTTGTCCAGCACGCTCTGCAGCGACGACGGCACCCACACGCCGCCCTCGTTGACGAAGATGACGCTGCGGTCCAGGTGGATGGCCAGTGTGCCGCACCGGAAGATCTGCTTGCCCTCGTGGTACTTGCCCGGCAGCGGGTGCAGTAGAATGCCGCGCTCCTCGCACCGCCGCTCCAGCAGGTCGCGGAAGCCGAGCTTCACCGACCCGGACGATGCGCGAATCGCGGCCGACAAATCCTGCCGGCAGGTGGCAGCTCAGTGGCATTCTCTCGGGCCGCAGTGAGAAGCGGGCGACAAGGTTTAGTTCAATTAGCATCACCTAATGCCACTTTATGCCCACCCGGGCTTGGCTTTGGCGCCAACTTGGCACCGTCATGATGTAACGGGTGGTGCCATCACCTCGCATCCCGCCGGGGTGGTGCTGCTGCTCGCGAAAATCACTCCACCCATCCTCCCCAAATATCTTTTGGAGCTGACAAAGTAAACCTCGGCACATAGAGCCACGACATTTGGCATACCCACCTTTTTGGACATCCATTTAGCGTCTTAGATGCAATTTCCAACTTCCCATTAGGTCAGATCACTGGCGTAGGTCAGGTCAAGTGGGGCGATGTTCTAAGAAATTCAAAGTCTAAGCTTATTTTAGTTGGTTGGTTATTGGTTTTACGACACGTCGACTGTTGAGCCATGTAGCGTCGCCAATCTCTCACGCCGATTGGTCGCGGGCGAAGAGTAGCGACATATGAGACTAGAACCCACAACCTTTCGATTGTGAGACGAGCATCTTACCCCTAGACCACTCGTCCCCTAAGCATATTTTATAAATATTACAAACAAATATGTCAAGACGAACAAAACAGCATTGCGTCGCTAAGTTCTCACGATGGCCATTTAATCTGGTGTGGCATCGCGAGCTCAGTGGTTTTGCTCGTAACTACTGCACAGGCTATATGCACAGGTATCATACAACATGTTGTGTCTAAACCTGTACAAGCTGTAATCCGGCTGGTCTACGGACATCCAGCGAGAACAGCAGCAACTATTAGTACCATACATCGCCACAGCGCCTCCCGCCGCTCACCTCGTTGTTACGCAGCTGGGCACCGGGAGGCAGCGGTGGTGGCGGCGGCGGCGGCTGGTCGGCCAGCAGTTGGCCCAGCTCCTGGTAGGTGACGGTGGTGCCCGGGTTGCTGGCTGCACGGTTCATCAGCTGCAGACCCGTGTTCAGATGGTCTGGAACCCACCAGGGTCGTCAGAGGTCGGATGCCGTCCGGCTGGGATCCCGAGCTGGGCCAGGCAAAGTTGTACACAGCCCAACTTCAGGCGACCGGGCCGGACCACGGCGGTAGTCCGACCGTCGGCGCGTGGTACCAGGTTCACACTGCGGCCGGACCTGAACTTTTACCATATACGGTAAAATACCAGTTCGGCCACCAGACTCCACTCCCATCGCGTGAGTGTGTGAACTGGACTTTAGTCATTTGGTATCAAGGGAATACACTTTTTTAAAGCGATCGTAGAGCTACGATCGCTCTGAGAGAAGATATTCTCGACGTGAAAAGGTAAAAGAAGGTTGCAAAGTACCGCCATATTTTGAGTTCAGGAAAATATACCTTTTATTTTGATACCTCATTTGTACTGGTCTGGAGCAGTGTTTTGTTCCACCCACCACTGTACTTCATGCTGGAAGTAAATACTAGACAGGTGCTGCATAAATTAAAACGGCATGTCCATATCCTACCTCTCGCTACGTTTATATATTTTACGAAACTCCTAGGAGGAGCACATTTAATGGTTATGCGTGAAAACGTAGCTGGGTAAGTGGGGGAAGAATCACTTCACTCACCTTTTATGATTTAATCAATCAATTCAATTATCATTATCATATAATATAATTATATATAATTATCATATAATTCAATCAATCGTGTATCACTCACCCCACCAGCTTCGACCGAGCCTCACCACTCACCTCGCACTGTTGCGTGACCCGCCAGCTTCGACCGAGCCTCACCACTCACCTCGCACTGTTGCGTGACCCATCAGCTTCGACCGAGCCTCACCACTCACCTCGCACTGCTGCGTGACCCACCAGCTTCGATCGAGCTTCACCACTCACCTCGCACTGTTGCGTGACCTACCAGCTTCGACCGAGCTTCACCACTCACGCACTGTTGCGTGACCCACCAGCTTCGACCGAGCCTCACCACTCACCCCACACTGCTGCGTGACCGACCAGCTTCGACCGAGCTTCACCACTCACCTCGCACTGTTGCGTGACCTACCAGCTTCGACCGAGCCTCACCACTCACCTCGCACTGTTGCGTGACCCGCCAGCTTCGACCGAGCCTCACCACTCACCTCGCACTGTTGCGTGACCCACTAGCTTCTCGGGGATGAGCTGCTTCCAGCCCAGGTACCACTTGGTCACCTCTTCGAAATTGGGGCCGTGGTTCAGCCAGGTGACCAGTACCTGCCAACGGAGGCCACAGGTCACTGGAAATTAACAGGTAATCCACACAGGTAGGGTGGATTTAGCTTCTGAATTTCAACTGCATGATTTTAGAACCACTGCAGACGACAAACATATTTTCTCTTCTTACTGGGCATCCATATTTTACATAAGTAGTTAGAATATAGTACAACTTTTAACGGACGTCAGGAGGAGGAAAGCAAGGGAAATCAACGAGATAACACAGCAAATCAAAACTTTTGAGAGACCTAGCTTACCGTTGGAATAATCTTACTTTTCAGGTGGTTCGGAGTAGATTTTCTTTTGTTACTTGGTATTTGAACAAAATAAGTTTTACACTGTTGGACACTACCTCCTCTGGTGTTCCTCAGAATCGAAACGTAATGCTCATGTTATTTCATAGGTGTGCATGTTACCTAGGTCCTCAATCTAAATTGGGCCTCAAGGATTAATTAACAAGCATACTTGCCCCAAATTATTTCTGCAGTGTCCTGGAATTTCAAAGAGTCCATAACAATCGAAATCCACAAAAATCCAGAAATGATCCTTTTTAAGCCCAATTCTCAACCACCAAAACAATTAAGAACTGGAAGGTAGTTATTATTTGAGGAAAAGCCAGGAAATGACAACCATTGCACTCGAATATTTTGTTTATGAAAACAAAATCTATCAGTGCATTATCAGATAGCATCCTTCAGCCATCAGGTATGGAAATGTGGGACAATTTTCCAGGAAGCATGATGATCTGAAAATAAAAGTTCTCGACGCGGTCTTTCTTCCAGCCTGGTCACAAACAAAGACAGTTACATCTGATATGCTGGTTAGGTCAGATGGTAGCAGGAGCAATGACTATGTAAAACAGCCGGACGACAGATCAGAGGAATTGAAGGCCATGATTACATTTTAATGACTATGTAACACAGCCAAACGACAGGTCAGTAGAATTGCAGGTCATGATGGTATCATATCTCGCAGAAAAACAATCCGCCGCCAAGCCATGATCCAATACACCTCATGTATATTGACTCTAAACAGAGAGTAAAAATAACACCAGTTGGCGCGCATAAAACCACGGCAAACGTTTCTCAACAAGATGAAGAGCTGGTCAGTAGCTGCCAGTGTCTGGATCGGACGCCAACCCTGCACACGTGCGTGTGGTCAACTGGAACGGGGTGGTGTGCACCTCAGTGGGAAATAACGGGCTTTCGTTAGGTGTGAGACGTCGAAACGAGTACAGTAAGATGCAGAAATCTGTCATGGAAGCATGCAAATTAAGATATCGTTTCAGTCCTTGGTTGGTTATTGGGTTTTGCGACACGTCAACGGTTGAGTCATGTAGCGTCCCCAATCTCTCACGCCGATTGACCGCGGGAGAAGAGTAGCGACAGGTGAGACTCGAACCCACAATCTTTCGATTGTGAGACGGGCAACTTACCCCTAGACTACTCGTCCCCTCGTTTCAGTCCGTCAAGCTCCAATTCAGCCAATAGTGTACTCATCAGTGCATGTTTTTGGTTTAACTTTGGAGACGACTAATATATGGATACCTATGGTAACGATAACGATTGTAATGCCATGTAATCGGCAGACCGCATCGTTTAACGCATCACATCATGAAAAATATCTGCATCTGGAATTGTGTCACGAGATGCTTGTGTAATCAATCCACAATGGTGAGCATACGCATGCTACTTATACGCAATACTCTTAGGAACGAGTCATGGAGACTTCACAAGCACACATCGGTTGGTTATTGGTTTTACGACACGTCGACCGTTGAGTCATGTAGCGTCGCCAATCTCTCACGCCGATTGGTCGCGGGCGAAGAGTAGCGACAGGTGAGACTCGAACCCACAACCTTTCGATTGTGAGACGAGCATCTTACCCCTAGACCACTCGTCCCCACACGCGCACACATCAACAAGCACGATGTCGATACCTCCTTGGAAAGGATGTCTGTTCAGTGCTCAGAAAGTGGTATATTCCACCCTGTTTCACGAATAATTTATCACTGGTGCACCGAGCCCCGGCTGGCGGTGAGCTGAGGCGGCCAATGTGGCTGGTACTGTGCGCACAACCCAGAGGCGCCATCACATCCTTACCGGGCACGCACTGCAGGGACACATGGTCCGCCAGGGAATGACGGCGCATGTACTTCCACTCCGTCATCAGCCTCTCTCTTTCTCGCACCAGGCATCCACAAAAACGCAGCCAACTACCAGTGAAACGCGATACCTATCTAAGGATCTAAGAATATACGGACCTAATGTATCTAAAGTATCTAAGGTAGCTACAGAAACGGCGATTCACCCGTAAATGCAATTCACGGTGGGACTGTACCACGGACAAGCAGCTACCGAAGTAGTTCACTCCCTCTCCCCACACGCACGCACACGATATCGATCCTTGTGGTGCCTTTCTTCCCAGCCCAGCCCTACTGGAAACTCTACAACTCACCTGCAGCCACTTGGGGAAGAAGATCTTGTCAAGAATACTGACGAGATGAACCGGTGAGAGCAGATCCTCCCAGTCCATCACCCAGTTCCAATGGTCCAGCACCTGGCAGGGCAGCACACCCAAGTTAGGCACCACAGGACACCAGTCATCGCGAGCTCAGTGTGTCGCAGCAAAACATCCAGGACATTGCCTGGTATTCCTCTATCAGGCAACATCTGGCAACAGGAGCAGATACTACAGAATGTAGTCTGTGGGGGGGGGGGGTCAGATGGCCTGTAGGCACATGTCACCGACCGACCAATAAGTGACCCACGCCGGCCTGCCGCCAGAGCACATGACCCGTCGGTGGCATGCACTGAGCTGCTTGTGACCTGCATTGGCCTGGTGTGGACTGACGTCCACCTGGCGACCTGCACTGACCTGCTGGTGTGGGTTGATGACCAGTTCGGACAGGGCTATCTGCAGTTTGGGCAGGATGTTCTTGACGAGGAAGGCCTCGAGACTGCCGGGCGCCATGACGCCCACCCAGGGCGTCAGGATGAGCCGGGCAGAGCGGTCGGACGGGTGCCACGCTAGCAGCGCGTTGGCCAGCTTGTGGCGGATGGTCGGGTACACTATCTCCAGCCGCTGGTCTGTCGGCGCAGGGACATCGGTCAGCGGCCTCCGCCTCGGCGGGGCATCATGACAGCACGGAAGACCACGCATTTGTTCTTTTTTCACAGAAGGCACCTAGTTTCGATGTTGCAGCTTGAGAGCATACAAATTACAACATACATACCTATCGTGGAAGAAGAATTGCCATCTAGATCAACATGTTCATGCCCATAACTGCAACCCTGCAAAACAGGCCGGCTGTCGGCAGATAGCGCAAAACGGCCCTGGCGCGTCCCAGGGTGGAACTGGATGCCGGTGTCTTGCACAAACAGTGCATGTCACGTGGGTGGATCCAGGAGAGACCACAATACTCAACAATAGGCACCTGTGGGTAATAGAGAGGGGAGGCCATGCACCACCCACCGATGATGGGCATCCAGGGATGGATCCAGCTGTGGATGGGCACGGCGTCGGTGAGCGGATTCCAGGCGTCCACCTCGATCTGCAGGCGCGGCATCACCAGCTGGTCGATGACGTTCTCCAGGATCCAGCGCGGCAGCAGCGGCCGCCACAGCTCCAGCAGCTGCGTCAGCTCCGGCTGTCGCTTCGGCAGCCACACGCTGACGGTGGCCCGCACCGGCGGCATCCACAGCTCCCACAGCAGTCTGTCGAAGGGGACACGATGATGACTGTGTCCACAACCACAGACATACTGACGGCAGGATCCACAGCAGGGGCATACTGCCGGCGGCATCCACACCTATATACAGACACTGACGGCAATATACACAGCTACAGACACATGCTGACAGTAATACCCACAGCTACAGACACACACTGACGGCAGTATCCACAGCTACAGACACACACTGACGGCAATATCCACAGCTACAGACACACTGACGGGAATATCCACAGCTCCAGACACACACTGACGGCAGTATACACACACTGACGGCAATATACACAGCTACAGACACACACTGACGGCAATATACACAGCTACAGACACACACTGACGGCAATATACACAGCTACAGACACACACTGACGGCAATATACACAGCTACAGACACACACTGACGGCAGTATACACACACTGACGGCAATATACACAGCTACAGACACACACTGACGGCAGTATCCACAGCTACAGACACACACTGACGGCAATATACACACACTGACGGCAATATACACAGCTACAGACACATACTGACAGTAATACCCACAGCTACAGACACACACTGATGGCAGTATACACACACTGACGGCAATATACACAGCTACAGACACACACTGACGGCAATATACACACACTGACGGCAATATACACAGCTACAGACACACACTGACGGCAGTATCCACAGCTACAGACACACACTGACGGCAGTATCCACAGCTACAGACACACACTGACGGCAATATACACAGCTACAGACACATACTGACAGTAATACCCACAGCTACAGACACACACTGATGGCAGTATACACACACTGACGGCAATATACACAGCTACAGACACACACTGACGGCAATATACACACACTGACGGCAATATACACAGCTACAGACACACACTGACGGCAATATACACAGCTACAGACACACACTGACGGCAATATACACAGCTACAGACACACAGTGACGGCAATATACACACACTGACGGCAGTATCCACAGCTACAGACACACATTGACGGCAATATACACAGCTACAGACACACACTGACGGCAATATCCACAGCTACAGACACACACTGGCGGCAATATACACACACTGACGGAAATATACACAGCTACAGACACATACTGACGGCAGTATCCACAGCTACAGGCACACTGACGGCAATATACACAGCTACAGACACATGCTGATGGCAATATACACGGCTACAGACACATGCTGACGGCAATATACACAGCTACAGATATACTGATGGCAGTATACACAGCTACAGACACACGCTGATGGCAATATCCACAGCCACATACACACTGATGGTAATATACACAGCTACAGACACACACTTATGGCAGCGTCCACAGCTACAGCTAGCAGTATCCACACACTCACAGCAGTATCCACAGCTACATATACACTTTGTCAGCAATATCTACAGCTACAGACATTGATGGCGGCATATAAAGCTCCAGACACTCCGACAGCGGCATATACAGCTCCAGACACTCCGACGGCGGTATATACAGCTCCAGACACTCCGACGGCGGCATATACAGCTCCACACCCCGACGGCGGCATATACAGCTCCGGACACTCTGCCAGCGGCATATACAGCTCCAGACACTCCGACGGCGGCATATACAGCTCCAGACACTCCGACGGTGGCATATACAGCTCCAGACACTCCGACGGCGGCATATACGGCTCCAGACACTCCGACGGCGGCATATACGGCTCCAGACGCAGTTGAGGCGGCATATAAAGCTCCAAGCACACCATACCGAGTTGGTTCGAATTGGTTCATTCGGCCAGCTGCTCTGGCCATTCCGAGACCGTGGGATGAAGGAGGTGGACAAAATAGTGCAGAGAAAGGCAACTGGGGTACGGTGTGGGGCGCAGTAGGGTGGTGGAGTGCGGTCCCACGGCACTGGATCGGTGGTGTCCTGTGGTACAGCGATATCGACATGTTGCCAGCCAGCAGGCCACCGGCGCCCACCTGTGGTAGACATCAATGGGCGTGTCCTGCTCCATGGCGACACGCTCGCTGCCCTCCAGCACCTCCTTCAACTGAGAGAAGACGTCGCTGCCGAACTTTGGATTGTTGAGCGGGTTCCAGTGCTGCAGGTGATCCTTCACCAGCGGGAACACGTAGTCGGGTGCCAGGTAGTCGAGCTCGAACACCTCGAACTCGGTCGGATATTCTGTCTGTGAAACGTTCGTACTGAGAGGTCAAAGGTCGCCCGCGCTAAGGGACCAGTCATGTTCAGGAGCCGTGGCAATTCAATGCACCAACAATCGGCACGCAAGTAAACGCCCGTGATTCAAGCCCAGATATCCGTGTTTACCTACCCATTTTGTAAGTTATAAAGTGTAACGAGCTGGATTGGAAGGCAAAAAGAACTATTGGGGAGAAGTAAATACTCCAAACGACTGTAAATATACACCAGATACTGAAGCAGTCATTGGATCTCGAACACTTTACTCCGAAGAAAACGTTAAAAGAAATTCCACTTCACCCAATATGAATATTTTGTATCGAGAAAATTTGATTTTTCCTTGAACCTGGCCGGCTTCAGAGGCCATGACCGAAACGCTCCCCTTCTCCAGGCTGAGTGCAATCGCAAGATGGACCAGTATATCGATTCATCAGCACTGTCCGAGACAGCAGGATGCATCCGAATACCTCCATATATTGAGGCAGATAATCCTCCTTAGTCAGTCACGACGATATCGCCACATGGACTCGATTCGTCGATTTATATTTGGATGTCAGGGCGCGTCGACCACATGGTCATTCAGCGCCCACTGGCTATCCCGAACCCGCACCCATCGACGCCGGCTCCTCCACGTCCGGCACAGTCGGCACAGTCGGCTCACCTTGAGCTTCTTGAAGAGCTGAATGACAACATCCAGCGAGGCGGGGCTATCCGAGTCCAGCTTGTGCTTCTCGAGGAAGTCGACCGCCTTGGCCACCTCGTCCACCCGCTGCACCTGGCTGCCGTGGCAGGCGATCAGCTCCGTCAGCTGCGCCTCCTCGTGCTCCAGCGTCACCTGGCGGTCCCGCTCGTGCTGCAGCGCCCGGTCGGTGCCGATGATGTCCTGAAGCGGCCAGCCACGCCTGTCACCGACGGCCACACGCACCCTCCTGACGCGCGACGCGCCGCTCCCGGCAACTGACCGCGGCCGTGCCCGGCGGCGATCAGGTCCGCTTTCGATGCAGGCGAATTTCATGGCCGTAGCAAGTCAGCGAAGACCACCGAGGTGGACGGTAGCTCACGGTTACGATCGAGAATCTTCACCGTGGTTTTAATCGCCACGGGAGGCTGCTGACTCAGCAGCGGCGAGTCGGTGGGCCAGGCAGCTCCGGCAGGGGAAACACTGCGGGATCTGCGCCGGCTAAGCCTGATCACCAGCGACAGCGGGCGCCGCATGGCGAATCAATTTGTTAATATGTTTGTCGATCAATCAATTGATGTCAATCAATATGTTTGTCGATGTTCGAGCCTGAGGCAAAGGCGTGTCGTGATGTTCTCGTTCGTTGTTCTGCGCTTGGTTCCACGTTGGCTGTTACAGTCAGCGTGTTGCGAGCAACACGACACCCGCCCCAGTGAACATCCACTGGGTTAGAAAATCGACCAAAAAATCTGATGCACGTATTTGTCTCGTTAGCGATGATTTTGCACAGTCACACCTGAACTTGACTGACACACTGCGTACAACACACAAACACTGCACCAGCCAATTCTAGCTTTACATGAATTGGAGATTGTGCGTGATGGCGTGCTCTTCGATATAGGAAAGAAAAGCTAACGATGCCTGAGGTGTGTAGTGGTGTGGAAGTTAATCACCATAATAATAATGGTCATTGAATTCACAATCGACGGATAATTTCAACCCACGAGGATGCATTACTGCATGGCAGCATGCAATTAGTGTCCGGTCGTCAGCTCACCTGTTCGCAGATGTCCACCATGAGGTTGATGTTGTGCAGCAGCTCGGGCATCTGGAAGGCACGCCTGCCAGCGGCGTCCGTGGCGTCGGCCGCCTCGGACGGCGGCTGCCGCTGGCCGTGGATGGCATGGTAGCCGTCCAGCACGCGCTGCTCGCGACCCGTCATGTCGATCACCTTGACCCGGGCAAGGTCGCCGGACCCACAGCGTCAGAGGCGGCGCTCGGGTCACCACAAGCGTCACGAGTCAGGTCAACGGGAATCGACAGCAGCGGACCTTCACCAGAACGGGTGTCAGCGACGCCGGCGCCTAACTGAAGCGTGCACCGGGGGGCCCCCCCCCCGGGGGCGCGATCTCGGCACGAGTCAGGTCAACGGGTAACCGACAGCAGCGGACGACTTCACCAGAGCTGGTGTCAGCAGACGCCGGCGCCTCGGGAGCTGTGCACCGGGGGCTGCCGCCGCCGGGTGCGCGATCTCGGCTGGCATCAGGCCATCAGTGACGGGTCTGGCACATTCACTGGGCGTCAGCACGGCCGGACCAAGACCAAGGCCAAGCCAACGAGGACAACGGCATGACCATCGGCAATGACCCGAACTTCACCGCCACGTTTGATAAGCTCACCGTAATGATCCAAGAATTATGATAGCATGCATGCATTGGATGAATACTGACTATACATTGAATACAATCGAGCCGGTGCACAAGGACACAGGTGCACTTGCACGGCTACCAACATAATATGTGGTTATTATTGTAGCAATCAGCATTTCCAATCGCCTAGCAACGTGCATGCTGGCACAGTGTACAGAAAGGCCGAGTTTGGGTGCGGCATAACACAACGGACGAAATAATCTTCCACGCTTCCCTCTCCATTTCATCCATAATTCAACACTCTCTAACATGTGCTTGAAATATACCTGAATGGTCCCGAACTTCGTTCTCCTTTAATTTGATAAATGCAAATGCAAACATTAATTTTAGGTTGAAAGCAGGTTTGTTCAGTCACCAACCTGCTCTCTTTCCACATCACACATCTTATATTGAGCACCAAAAGACTCATTCCTCAATTGCAGATCGCATGCAAATACTCAATTGAGATTGCATTGCATTCAACGCCGTTTTTCTTCTAATCTCACACAAATGGTTCTGCTCTTCCATTACATGTGGGAAACTAACTTTCCACTCCGACACCACAGCGCCAAAATTATTTTTGAGGCACTGTGCATGCGAAGGCATCGGACTGACGTGTGCAACAGTATGCAAGCATCCAGGCGCAGACACACCACACCTTAACACCGACACCACTCATACTGATGAAAAGATGTCATTTCCCAACAGAAAGAATTCGCTTCTTAGTGCACTAACTCCTAGACAATCTTTTCGACACCAAACCCTTCCTCCACACACAGATACAGCTGAACACAACGAAACTCTACCTGCTCGACACACAGCCACACATCCATCCACACGTAGCCAGGCGTAGGGTCTGCCCACTCACCCAACACTGGAGGGCCTCAGCGTCCTCGTCTTGCCCTCCTGCAGCAGCTCGTCGAGCGTTTTGTACACGTAGTCGACCTTCTTCCGGCGCGGCCCACGCCGCCACTGTCCGAGTCTCTCCTTGAACTCGCGCTCCGGCTCCGGGCCGGCCGCCTCGGCGGGCGCCGCCGCCGGCGCCGGCTTCTCGCGGCCGTACGCGCCGATGGCGGCGCGGCCCTTACGCAGCTTCGCCTCCACCGGCGTCTGGATGCCCTGCAGGTTCTTACCTGTGTGCCAGGACGGTTTATTGTTTACTGGGTGCTTCGCGACGCACTTTATGCACGATCACGGCCAATGACACCGTCCACACTGCTTCGCCGGTGGGCCGCGGGATTGGGAAATGTCCCGAGTGGTGCAAGTGTTGAACCAGGGACCTTTGGTACCTAGAGCTCAACATCCTAACCACTCGGCCATCCCCGCCCCTGTGCCAGGACGGGCGTGAGCGGATATAAAAAGATGACCATGCGTTTCCATCGCGGGAAAGCACGTACGGTGAACAACATAATGGCCAACATGAATGAAGGTGTACGCTATTCGCATAGTTTTTGTGCTGGTTAGTTGGCATCTTTGACAGGAGACTGCAAGTACTGACAGTTGCCGAGGAGAAATGGCAAGATAAACACGTGGGAGCTGTAAGCAATACAGAGCACCATCTTTGCACAAGCCAACATCAGTTAAAAAAGGGGAAAAAGTAACAATATGAATGATTGGAGCCGACATCCTTAAATGGAATGCACTGGTATTTCTCCGTGGGTTGATCTAGCGGAGAAAAGGATTTTCTGGAAGCATCAGGTCCACCAAAAATGCGACACCAAATGAAGAACAATATTCCGAGGTAAGGAGACAAACCTTTCCTCCTGGCCATTTCACGTTTTGAGGTGCTGGTACTGACTTTCAGGAGCGTACTCTTCCACCCATCGCTGTCGTCCGATAGGACCAACACTGCGCGGTTATCACATGTACAAAACTAACATGTAGTTGTCCCATCCCTGATCGTGGATGTTTTCGTAGTTTTCCTTAATAACGTTGGCATAATTGCTTCCGAACAAGCATCCACTGGATAATAGTGTGACAGAAAACGCCATGCAGAAGGCCTGTCACTGGAAAACAACTTAAAATGGGACCAAGGCTAAAGTGTTTTGCAAGTGTATTTTTCTGCCGGTGGTGAAAGAGCCGCAAAGTTCACCAAACTGTACTGAGAACCACACAGATTTTCATCACTAACAAAAGGACCATTGAGTTTCCACTTTGTCCTAGAATCATGAATGAAATGTTATGTGTACCTGCCCTGCCACCCTTCAAGTTGTGTCGTTAAGACCTGGAGCTCCAGAAAATCTGAAGTCTAAATTTAGTTGATTACGACTGTTTTCAGGTGGATGATTGCTATGGTGTGACTTCAGCTGGAAAGCACGCTGCATATCGAGTGCATGTAAACACAAAATAACTTCATTCCCGTTGCACCCCAGAGGTCGACTCGAAAACGTCAGTCTATTGAGCAGCGCCTCACAGTTTATGACCGACTCCACACTCCCCAGCCTTTCAGTCCTCTCAACTGCAGAGGGATTAAGTCATCGACAGTTCTTAACAGCCCGTGACCGCCCAAACGGTCATTGGTGGTCACGCTCGCAGCGACTAATTACCCAGCCAGCAACAATTAAATTTCAATGTGTCGAAATTCGGAAATTTGGGTGGAAAACATCAATCAGTATTTATTTATTGAAACAGGACAAGTATTGACAGCTTATGCCGGACATATAGGTGATAGGCCTATATCCATGCACCCAACAAATGGGCACCTGATAATAAAACACAGTTGGCATGAATTATAGCTTTCGAAGTGAAGCTGGGCTGTATGCAAACCAATAAATATGCTACAATTTTGATTAAAATATGCATTATGTACCATGGAACATTTTAGTCGCGTATCAATAGCAAGATTGGAACACGTATAATTTATATCTGATGCTTAAGCGCAAATGAAATTGACCACCTACCCACTACTTCCACTGTCAGTTTACCCAGCAGTCCCGTATCCCCATCGCCTGTCCTGGCTGGCTTACCGAGGCCGCCTCCCTCCCGGAAGCCCATCTGCTTGAGCAGCTTGGCGCCGATGCCGCGCGTGTGCTTCTCCCAGTGTCCGATGGCGCCGAGGCCGACCGTGGGGCCGGCGCCCGCCTGACTGCGCAGGCCGGCCACCTCCTCGCGCGCCGGCGCCGCCTCCTCGAACCGTCTGTGGCGCGGCGCCGAGCCGAAGGTGCGCGGCAGGCCGACGCCGAGCCGCGGCGCAGCCTCGTCCTCGTCACTGGCCGGTCACGCACGGCGGTCAGTGTCGGCTGGACACACAGACGCCGGCCATGGCCGGCCAGCACCAGCCGGCGGTTATTGGTTTTACGACACGTCGACCGTTGAGTCATGCAGCGTCGCCAATCTCTCGCGCCGATTGGTCGCGGGCGAACGGTAGCGACAGGTGAGACTCGAACCCACGATCTTTCGATTGTGAGACGGGCAGCTTACCCCTAGACTACTTGCCCCCACACAGCCCGAGTCGACAGCGCGCATCTGGCGCCGGCTAGGCGTCATCAGGCTAGGATCTGGCGCCGGCTTGGTGTCATCAGCTGGGCGTCAGATGTGATTGCAGCCTAAATCACTCCGACGATATCACGCACTTGACTGACAACTTCGGAGCACATCGATAAACCGTAGAGAAGCCAGCAAGGACCCCAAAGAAGCCAGCAAGCATGAAACGAGCGGATGATTTTCCGGTAGTATGCTATGCAATACAATGCAGTACAATGCTATGCAAGCATTCCTACAGATCCAGCAATGGTCATGGGTCACTTTTCTTCTGGATGGGAGCCTCTGGCCGAAAAAAAATGCAAGGGGCACACACGAGCACAATAAATTTGTCAGTCCCTGGCTGAAAAATTCGAGGGTGCACTCGGGCATACTCAATTCAGCTTTTTCCTTCAGCCTCTGGCTGAAAAAAAATCGACCGAAGTGCACTGAGCCTTCCCGGAGGGGCGCCACCTTCCATGAGGGGGGGGGGATATTTTTCCAGTTCCTCCCCCTCCCCACATACCACCATCATGCCCCTGGGTGGTAATGATGTTTCAGCCGCCAGGAGACGCCAGTAAATGACGATCATTGATGATGGGTAGAAAAAGTCGCACAACACACCCCATTTCTTGTGAAACATGCGTCACAAGGGGGACACATACTGCTTTAGTGATCATATGTCTAATATGTCATCTGGAGTTTGAGCCAGGTGAGGTGAAAAGATATAAATATGTACTTGAAGTAAATTACGAACGCTGACAAAGGGCAGCGAGTATCAGTAACATAACCAAATGTCACAGAAAGCTGTGTTCACCTTGAATTTGGAGGTGGACCATCCCCTTCGTCGTCGGAAGCCTCCTCTGACTTCTGTGGTGGTGCATCTTTGCCAACCTGATGAATTCCACCTGAAAGGAGCACACTGCTATGATACACATTTTCGCATTGCCATAACCATCTGAATTATGAACAAGGATTTGTTTCTCCATATGCTTACTCTGATGGTGTCCTTTGCACGTTTTTTTTTGTAATGGCTGCTGCAACCTTCAGGGGTGAGTTGTGGGGTGGCCCAATGCCCAAATCCATAAAAATACATTGGTCTAAATGTGTTTGGTGTTTTTGTGTTGTAGAAATGCACAATAGGTTAGCTGATTTGTTCCACTATGCATATTAACCAAGAAATAATAACTTATATATCATATTATATGATAACACATAATTTAACACTGAAAACATCCACAATTTCCATACCAAAACATCAACTAATAATTTTCCTATTTTTATTTTGAAGCATTTATATTAATCGGGTCCCCTCAGATGACAGGGTGACACTATGAAGTATACATTCTTAATATTCACTATATTTCTGCATACTTTTCTGTTCCTCAAACACATTTGGGAGATAATTTTCAACTTGGACATTCTGGTGCACAAGTAAAGTCAATTCTTGGATGGCTATTATTGCACTTAGGGTGCTGATAAGATAACCTATAAATGTCCTTTACCTGCATAAAGGAAAAAAGGTTGGACTCAACATTGTTAGGTTGGGGAAGTGACAAAGTTTTAATATTTTTCTTTAACTTTTCAGAATAGTTAAAAAAGAAGTTAGGTTATGCTAGGATATGCTAGGCCATGTTTTTTAAATGTGACAATATTCTTCGTGATATATTGCCTCACTCAAAACCCCACCTTGGGTATTATTTTACTTGCAAACTGGAAAGGAAGACATTTCAACAGAAATGAGTGTTCATTTTGTCTTAATCACGTATATAACATGGTATTCAAACATTTCCCCCAAAATTTGAACACCCAAAAATATAATTTTATCCCTGGATGCTGGTCTTGACAGATGACAAAATAATTAGGATGACTCATGATGAAAAATGAATCACATCATAGGCAAAAAATGAATATACCTTGCAGCACTACAAAACATGAGCCTGATGAAAACTATGCAAAGAATATACATTGATTATAAAATAGGGTAATTGACAGTCTGTAATTCATAGCTGATCATGATGCAACGGATGAAAAGTCGACCTGATGGCCACTCACCTTTAACAAAACCAACAGGTGTGGTGTAGCTCTTTCTTTTTGCCTTTGATGGACCAGGCTTATCTCCATCACTGTCATCTGCAAACACTCCATATATCTGCTCCTCTTGTGTCTGACGAAATCCACGCCTGGCCATCGGGTTGAACTCTGACTCCAGGTCATAATCTGTTACCTCAAATGCCTCCATCTTCTCACATCAATATTTTACTGATTGATCCAGAGTCTCCTGAAACAAACCAGGAATGTGATATGAAAGTCAATAAAAGCACCAAGTGCACCATAAAGTTTGAACCAGTGCTTTACAGCAGCCCACAGAACAGTTTGGGTGATTCAGGTGGTACCAGACAGTTAGCACAGGACACCTCAATTTCTCCACATTGACAACCCTGACACTGCACACAGAAATATATTGATAAATACAGTCACTCTCCTAATCCATTTGCTTGATGCTTGGATGCAATGGGGGGTGGGGGGGCTGTTAAAAAAAATGACTTAACATCTACAATTTTACATTTTGATGCAATTACACCTTTACTGAGATTTCATTTGTGATAAATGGCCAAAATGTGCACAAAACATAATACATCTTTCAATTTGGGGTTAATCCAAGCTGTTCTGGACATATAAAACATGGCTGACTTCAAAATCACAGGTCACTGATACTGGTGCTATATTTGTAGTATAAGACTGAGTCTTATACTATAAGAGCCTGTTAGTTCCCACATTTCTGGGCAAATGTCATGCATTTTGGTGGTACACAGGTTGGTATCGTATTGGACTGTAAGTCTGGTATTGGTGAAGTCTGCCAGGTGTCATCAGATCTCAAACTATTCAGGAAAAAGTGGTAAAGCCAACTGGAGGCCAATATAACATTCATCTCGTAGAACATGAAAGAAAAACCTTTAGCCTATCAGCAGAGTATTTCCTTGTTTATTTTGTTCCACCAAGATGCAAGTCATAGGGGCTTACAGCTGCTCGTCCAGTACCACATGGATCTCTCCTACCCCCCACTGGTTCCTGCAACCACCTGAGCTCAGCATCATTAGTCAGGTTTATGGAGGATTTTGCTCACAGATCTTGCAGGTCCAGGACCAAGATAGAGCTAGTAGATTTCGCATAATGAGAAGCACATGTGTGCTTCTCACTGTGCTAATTATCACATGATTATCTCTACCAGCCATGAGTAAATGCAATTCTCAGTTCAACAGTTCAAGATAAAATGTTCTTTTCAGTGATGCTGCTGAAATCACAAGAATTAAAGATATGAAATACAAGGAAATAATGACATGATTACAGGTTAATGTGGAGATTTCCCTACCCTCTACAAAGTTGACATATGGCTGACAAATGACAAACTAGTGGCATGGTTAAATTGGCAAGGAATACCACTAAAGCATTTCTGGGGCAACAGGAAATGAAATTCGTATCACAATATACTTCCTAGGTGTGAACCATGTGCATACATCTATATTTGATGCTCAAAACATGCTCACACAGGTGAAACAATAAATATTGGCAACACAACTCACCTCACGAGAAAGACTTGGACACTGAATAGATGGTTTTACAGTGGCAATTTGCTGGGAGGGTCTATAATGCCCACTTGTTTTTGCCTGATGGACAATCTCAGTAATTACGAAGTGGATGTCGATGAAAGGTGCAGTAATATATGTATTTTAATTAATGTAGTGGTTTTGACCTACAACTGTAATTAATATTTTCCTTCAAATGTTTTTAAATTGCCCACAAATGGCATTGAAACGCTGTAATCACAACAATAGAAAATGCCCAATGGACGATCTCAGTAAGCACTGCACCAATTTTCATGAAAATGGCACTAAAATAAACTTCAGCATCAATTTTGGGCCATTTCAGTCATTTCCAGCCAATATTAATAAGTAGAAAGCCACAAAAAGAGGGATTGAAATTCGAGATATGCCCAGCGAAACATCTACAAAAGTAAGTTACAGAATTGAGCCAAACACACACTGATCAATGTCTTTTCACCATATTATATTAGTTCAGGCAGTTAAGAGAAAAACTAACATATGAAAGGTAGATAACCATCACATCACAATTCAATTAGAGATGGGTTACAACACAATTTAATTAGAGATGGGTGATATATTTGTAGGATGACTGAAAGCTTGGTTCACAGTTGTACTGACTTCCATATTAAGATTCTATTTCATATTTTATATGCTAATTTTTATCTGGACTGCCTCAGCTTATCTAATTCTGTGAAAGGACATTAATTAGTGTGTTTGGCAAAATTCTGTAAATTATTGTAGTAGATCGTCCATCAGGCAAGTCTAGAATTTCAATCCCTCATTTTGTGGCTTTCTACCTAATTATATCGGCTAGAAGTGACTCAATGGGCCCAAAATCAATGTCAAAATGTATTTTAGAGCCATTTTCATGAAAATGTTTGCAGTAATTAATAAGATCGTACATCAGGCATTTCCTATTGTTGTGATTACAGCATTTCAATGCCATTTGGGGGCGATTTAAAGACATTTGGAATAAAATATTTATAAAGGTTGTAGGTCAAAACCACTACATTAATTAAGACATCTATTACTGCACCTTTCATCAACATGCACTTTGTAATTACTGAGATCGTCCATCAGGCAAAAAAGTGGGCATTATAGACCCTCCCCAATTTGCTCCTGCTAATTGCCTGCTACCATGAGTAATGCAAATAATTGCATCTTCATTTAGGTACCTCATTTGCAACAGAACATCCGGATGCTGGTGCAGCTCTAGTATCAAGACCTGCTAGATGGTTTTACAGCGATTTTTTGCTCCCGGGTCACGTGGTCTCAGGAACAAGATAGAGGGAGAAGACCTGGCATAATGATCCACATAAATTAAAAGAGGCCACCAAATCAAATTCTCACATGTTTTAATAACGAAATAGGTTTTACTATCGACGCTGCTGAAATAAGTAAAATTAAACTTATGAACATCAGCAAATTGCAATACGATTCCTGATTTACATGGATACTGCACTCAGCTCTACTGTATCTGGCAGCCAACAAATGACTGCCAGATGACAAATTGGTGCTATGGTTAAATTAGCAAAGGATGCAGTTATAAGCCAATTTCCTGAGCAAATGTAGATAAAATTATAACAAAAGTATACTTAATCAATGTCAACCAAGTTTATAAATCCATACCTGATACTCCTGACATGTTCACACCGCACAACTAATAAATATTCAGAACACACCCCACGAGTAGGATGCTCGTGCACCGACTGATTTGCTACTTGCCGTCTATTGGGATATGGGTTTTGGAATGTAAAATGGTTTAAGGAAAATTATACTAAATACAATCTGTCTAAAATCTTTTTATTCCCACCAACAAGGGTCTGTTCCCATGGCTCCACCAGAAGGAACTCAGTGGAGGTTAGTTGAGGCTAGTTGAGACTTGCCCACGGGAACGACCGGTGGAGCTTGGTGGAGAAATCAGCTGACAGCAGTGTGAATTCTGCAAAAAAGGAAGCATTTGGCGCTGTATCATAAGTTGGCAAAATTACCCTTCAAATGTTTGTTCCAGATAATCGCACAATGTACATAGTACGCCTTGTTATACAAAGTCCCAAATTTGTCTTTATTTCTGGCTATGTATGTGTCCTCAGAGACTGTGGTGAGCACAGATGTTCTTTTTGCCTATGGGATGAACCAGGCAATCTCTCTTCCCTCTTGGTTGAGCACTAGGCATTGTCTCCTGTTTTGCGGTTGGTTACAGCCTGCCTTCTTAACATACAGCATATAATCTTGTGTCTGGACCCGCCGGGCTCCCTCGGCCCCGAGGCGCTTCTCTATTCGATGCTGACTTTTCCTCATCTCAACTTGCCCGACTTCGTGGATCGGGCTCAAGTATTCTAGTCGGCGCTGGGAGAACGGCGGTACTTCTGGGCACGGGAATTGTGGCGGATCTGGCCGGTAAAGTAACATCTTCCCTTAGGCCGAATGATGTAGATCAAAGGCCTCAAAAAGGATGTTTTGTGGTCTGCATCTGCTACTTTGATTATTGTTCATAGTTGTAGTAGTAATTTCATATTTTCTTTGCAAAGGATGATCCTGGTATTCAGTTGATGCATGAAGATGAGATTCATATGATTGAGGACGTTGTTTATGCACAAATATATGGCACAAGTGTGCTGTGATTGAGCTCAACTGAAAAATCACAATTGGACCCTGCTCCTGGGCTGGTGGAGCTTTTGCTCCACTGGTGGAGGTGGGTGGAGGAAAAATCTCTGGTATATATCAAGATCAAGGTAAAATGTGATTTTTTGGATTTTTTTTTAATACGAGGTATTTGAACGTGGAAATGATGATGAGACTACTCATTTTCTCTGCAAATGATTACTTTTCAGTTGGCAAAGAAATAAACTATCAAAATCTTCACTCTACAAATATAGCATATTGCGCATACTGGTTTTCTGGTTAGGTTAGGTTAGGTTAGGGGTTACCCTAGTGAAAAAGTCCTACAGGATTCTCAGAAAATCCCCACGATCCTACAGGATCCTGTACATTTCCGCAGACACTCCTGCACAGACATGCGATCCTGCAGGACAACCCTGCAGGATTTGAGAAATATAGAAAGCTGTCCTACAGGATTGTAATGTCGTGCATGACTGTCCTGCAGGATTCCAATGACATGCATGACTGTCCTGCAGGATTTTACAGATATCTATTCAGGTCCATCTTAAAGGTTTGATGTGATGCAGTTATCAGTGACATATCTGGGGAGGGGAGCTGGGAGCATGTGCTCCCACCCCATGGAAGCTGGCGCCCCTTCGGCCGGGAAGAGGCACCCCTCCGAGAAGGTTTGAGTGCATGGCTACTGTACATGATCATGTGGTTTATTGTGCAGAATTCTGACAATAATCATGCAAGATTCTTCACAAAACCATGAAGGATCATGTACAATTCAGGTACAGGATACTGTGTGATTCACATGCAGGATCCAGCAAAATTTATGTGCAGGACCCTATAGGATTTATGTCCAGGAACGTGCAGGATTTATGTGCAGGACCCTATAGGATTTATATGCAGGACACCACAGGATCCTGTAGGCTCCCATTCAATTTACATGCAGGACTCTGCAGGGTGGTCATGGATCCAACAGGATTAGTGTAAAGAATCCTGCAGGACAGCCCTGGATGCAACAGGATTTATGTGAAGGATCCTGCAGGACTTATGTGCAGGATCATGTAGGACAGCCCTGGATCTGACAGGATGTATGTGAAGGGTTCTGTAGGATTTATGTGCATGATCCTGCATGACAGCCCTGTATGTACTGGATTTATGTGACAGATAATGCAGGATCATACAGGACAGTTGTGGTGTAGTGGAGCGCGAGTGAGAGCACCAGCATGCTTGCCGGTCGACTGCTGTGCGCGAGTGCTGCCATCTATTAGACGATGTGGTGTACTTGAGGTTCACCCTTTGATGTAAGATGACAGTGTCATTAATCGTGCTTAACCATGTCAATTATTGCTTGTTTCTCTGCTTATCTCTAATGCTCTGTGTCCAATAGCCATCTGCCATAATAGCTGTCTAATTCACTCAACTGACTGACCTGTACACTTTCACAAATGCATGTACTTTTCGACATCTTCGTTCTTCAATGTAATAACTAGCTTTCAGGCTTCAACAGTTCGGTTACCTATTGTGCTGGCACTATTAATCTACTTTTCATTTTTCTCTGCCAAACCAACTTGCTTCAAGAACTATAGACTGACTATCAAGACATAACTATTCATTGTTGGTTGGTTATTGGTTTTACGACACGTCGACCGTTGAGTCATGTAGCGTCGCCAATCTCTCACGCCGATTGGTCGCAGGCGAAGAGTAGCATAACTATTCATTCATTCCACTCACTGCACGAAATGGCCTGAGCAGGCCGAAGTGCCCAACCTAACAAAACGGAAAGACCACTGCATAAATGTCCCATCTTGTGTCTCTGCGATCATCTCTCTGGAGGTTGATCACGCTTAGGTGGAGGTGCCGATCAGATAGCACACTTCATGGGTGTCAATTTGGCAACAGTACCTCCCTGGCTTCAGACTAACCAGCATTACCTTTCCTCCATTACCTGAACAATACCACGGTACCTCTCATCCATTACCTGCCATCACCATGGTACCTCTTCTCCCTGGTGGCTTTCCCAGATCCTATGCCTGCCCACGCACCTAGGCACTGCAGTGGATCCGGCTGGATTTATGTGCAGGATCATGCAGGACAGTCCTGGATATGACTGGATTTATGTGAAGGATTCTGCAGGATTTATGCACAAGATCCTGCAGGACAGCCCTAGATCCTACAGGATTTATGTGAAGGTTCCCACAAGATTTATGTGAAGGATCCTACAGGATTTATGTGAAGGATCCTGCATGATTTATGTGAAGGATCTTGCAGAACAGTTCTGAATCCAACAGGATCTATGTGAAGGACCCTGCAGGACCCTGCAGGATGAATGTGCAGGATCCTGTAGGATTTATGTGCAGGATCCTGTAGTATCCTTGGATCAATATCTCACACAGAATCCTGCAGGATCCTTCAAGATGCTGTCCTGCACAATTGTGCAGGACAATCCTGTAGGATTTTTCCACTAGGGTAGGTTAGGTTAGATTATATTATGCTATGATACATTTTATATATTATAATACATTATCTTAGTCTAGGTTAGGTTAGCTTATTTTATTTATTCTATGATTTATTTATTTAGTAGTCCGTAGACAAACTTTCTTGAAGCATTGGGGCTATAAGTTACAGACCTGTGCCCATGACATCATCAGTTGTATCAACCGCCGTTGACTTAAAAGTAATCATTTGCAGTGAAAATGAGTGACTGCATCATCTTGATCATGTCAGAAAGCATACCATTACAAAAAAAAATCCAAAAAATCACATTTTACCTTCATCTTGATATTTACCAAATCTCCACCAGATTTGTGACGGGAACGACCATTGGAGGTTTGTGGAGGTTAGTAGAGCCACGAGAACAGACCACAAGTAACAATATTTGTCAAGGAAATACTGAGAAAATTGAATGAAAAAATTATTGTTAATATTAAATCCTCTCCAATTCAGTTCATGTCTGGAATATTTTAGTTGAAGCCAGGAATGACTTGGAAGGATCAAAAGCAACTAGACGGGAGAGCAAATTGCCGCTGTAAAACCGCCTAATGTGTCTCAGGCAGTGACGTAATCGAGGCTTAATGAGGTAGGTACCTACCTAATTCCCCAGCAGGTATCATGCAGTCCGGAATGGGCATTACTACCAGGCGTGCAAATGCTAACTTCTACCTCATATCCACCAGAGCATACAAATGCTAGTGCAGTTCTAGCTGGCTCTTACCTGGTCGGGTTCCTTATTGTTATACCAACTCAGATTGGCAGGGGCTACTTGCAAAGGCTGTCTGATCCTGGTCTGATCTTCGGTCTGCTTTGACTGAAACTACCTAATTCTCAAAAAAAAAATCCACACTCCCACATCAATACAAATAAACAATCAAACATTTCCTTTACCCAGGTTCCTCTTATCTGCTTCTTTCATTTGCTGTACACGGCGCCTTGGTTTACGGCAAGGCCGTATACAGGTTTACGGCCTTGTTCCTCTTTGCAAGTACGGTGGTAGCGGCGACGTGAGCGGCGAGTAAGGCGTGAACAAAACAATTAAGGGTAGCGACCTCCGAATATACGGCGACCCGAGCGGTATTTTGTAACAGTTTCAAATTGTATTAATATTCTGACTATGTGTTCAGTTTTCTGTGACAGTTTTTACCAGCACGTTATCTATTGTAATATAGGATACTTTGTTTGTCTACTTAGGAAGTTCAATTCAGAAGTTCGATGATACATGGCCATTCGCACCAAAAGTCCTTGGCAGGAAAGCTTTAATCTGCGCTTCTAATTCAATTTGACGCGCGCAAATCATGGGTATGCTAGGTAAGGAGAAACTTGCGATGCAACGTGGACTGGGGTGAGTAAATATGGAAAGTCGGTAATATGTGCCTTAAAGTATAGTTAGAATTCTTGGATTTTATTTCCAGTGTAATGCTCATGATTGTGGTTAACATGATGTGACCACTCATTTCCTTTGCAAATGCTTACTTTTCAGTTGGAATGCAAAATATCACCAAAGAAGGGGCTTAGAGTTGGGTAGGTAGGTAGGTACCTACCTAGTATACCTATTGTTACCATTTTGGTGTATTTTAGTTTACATTTTATACTTAGCATAACAAACAATGGGGGAAATGTAGTATCCTAACCTAGCATATCCTAGCCCTGCATGTAAGAAAACGATAAAACAAATTAAATGGAATTTTTTTCAAGCAATTATCCCCCTATTTTTTCCAAAATATAAACCTAACAAAACCTAGGCCAACCTGTTTTTTTGTTGTTGCAAATTTGCAGTTTAAGGTGTTATTTGATTTTTGGGAATTTTTCTTCAGAATATGGAGGTGACTAAGATGATGTTTATGAATGTGACTAAGATGATGGGACCACTTATTTTGTGTGCAAATGCAATTTTTTTTTACTAAGGGTAAATTGTAAAAAAAAAAATCCTACTTAAAAAACCTAAATTAACCTAACCTCACCAAACCTTACTCATTTGTTTGCTTTATGGAGGAAAATGCATGTGCATTTTTTTTTCTTTTTCTTGTTACACCTTGAAGCACAATAATACCAATAAGTTTTTATTAAAAAATCACAAAATTTTCACAAAAATGCAAAAAATCTTCAAAATCAGCTTAGGTTAGATTAGGTTAGGCTGGACTAGGTTTCTTTTTAATTTTGAGAATCTTCAGAATATAAATTGCCTGACATTTTTCTTATTTTTTTATCTCCAAAGGTAGGTTAGGCTAGGTTAGGTTAGGTAATATTCCATTTTATTTATTTTGTTTTCATTTCTCTTTATGCTATATTACCTAACTCACAGCCAGTGTTGGAAATATGGTCCTTTTTGGAACTTTTGTCATCCAAAGAATTATACACTTCCCAAAAATCCACTCCTTGCATTACAAGATATATATGAAGAGCCTTGCTTAAACAGCAATCTAACAGCTGTCATAATCCAATAGTATTATTGGATTGTGATGAACAGAGTGCAGCACAGTAATAAATTATTCATGAAACGGGTGGAATATACCACTTTCTGAACACTCAATGACATCCTTCTCCAGGAAGTATTGACATCTGCTCCTTGATGGATGCTTATGAAGTACTTGTGTCTCCTTCTAACAGTATCTCATTTATAAACAAAAACTGAAAACGAGACTTTATTTCTTTGTCTGGTAATTTGTATTCACCCCATGGTTACAGATATTATGCACTCGTAATGCATAAACTCAAGGATTATACACTGAATCCAAGAAAATGAAAAAACACTGCACAGCCCCTTTTTGGAATTATTTTGCTCACAACCTGAAAAGTGAGCATTTGCACCAAAAATAAGTGGTACTATCATCTAAATCACCTTCATAAACATGGTATTCTGAAGAAAATTCTGCAAAATCAAAAAACTTCTTAAACTGCAAATTTACCTTTTTCATGGAAATATCAATGGGAGGGGAATGGGAAATAAATCAAATTGAACATTTGTCAATTGAAAATAAGACATATACTAATCAAACCTAAATTCTTTGCTTTGTTGAGGTAAAATGGGTGTGAACAATTGTCTTGTGAATACCTTAAAGCATAATAATGCTGATAACAATGTGGTATTCAAATAAAGTAACAAAATAATAAGAAATTAATTTTTTTTGTAGGTCCAGGCTTCATTGCTATTTTATGTAATGTTACTTAGGTAGGTACCTAGGTGACAAGGTATTTTGATCAAGTATCTGATGAAGAATCTGATAATTTGGGATATTTTTCAAGCTTATTAGTATTATTATTATTATTATATATATATATATATATATATATATATATATATATATATATATATATATATTATATTATATTATATATTTCTGACCCCAATTCAAAATTTGTTTTGCAGAAACTAGCTTATGAATGTCATTAAGATTATGTGAACATTTATTACCATGGGAAATAGGATGATTTTTCATCCATAATTTGGTTAATGAGACAGAAAGGCCTGGTTGGACTTCCTATAAAATTGGTATCTAGTGATGAAAATAAACATTTGCTAGCATGCACAGCATGTGTATTGTGTTACATGATTTTCAAGATAATGAAATTTGATGACTGTGCATAGTAGTGCTTTAAGAAGGTGGACTTTGTTCCTGGCAAAAATACAGCCTGTTTTTAGAGAGTGATTTTTCCATGTTTAAGACATGTTTGCTTACATTTATTCCTAACCCCAGCATGGCTGGAGATCCAATGGATTCGGGTCAACCACTCTCGTTTGGTACCCTGCAATGGTTAATTTGTTATTTTCCACATTCAATCTGAAGATGTCTTGAAAATAAGGACCTGGACCCCCTGCTTCGTGAGAGATCTCCAGCCCTGAGCCCCAGAATGAAGTGTTCCATGAAGTGATTGCATGAGGAGCATGTAATCTGTTTGGAAATGCAATATGTATTTGTTACCCTGTGATACTAGATACTAGATATAGAAGATCTTTAGCTTTCACATGGTTAATTTTCAGCTTCACAGTCCCACTAATATTGTCCACAGGCAGTCTAGGCTGGACCAGAAGCATCAGAGGACAGAGTCGCAAGGTTCTGATGACACTGTGGTGCAAGTCAGATTCCTGGGTGACTCTGATGCACTTGAGACGATACAGTGCATCTCCAAGTCGGTGCCGACCGTCTCGCGGCAGGCGTTGCTACTTCACAGGGCGCTCAGAGACCGCGCGCTGCGGCGTAGCCCCGAGACCCAGTACCGCGAACGCCACAGCTCGACGTCCTCTGAGGATGACCCTGGCAAAGAGTCGGACACGGGCCTGCGGCGGGAGCTGGCGTCGGCCCAGCTGGAGTCTGAGCCGGCCGACGCGACGGTGCGCGGCAGCGCCGTGTTCGGCTTCAAGCGGACCGACAGACGCCGCCACCTGCAGAAGGTGACCGACCAGTTAGTGACAGCGGCCGCGTCCTCACAGGCGCAGTCGCGCACACCCAGCCGGAACGGCCCGGGCACGGCCGAACGCCGTGGCCAGGCTGCCACGCCGCTCGGCACGCCCACTCGTGGGGGACGACAGGGCCGCAAGTCGAACACGCATAGCACGTCTGGCGGTGCATCGCCGGGAGGCAAAGCGCCCTGTGACGTCAAAGCGCCGCCGGCAGCCAGAACGTCGCCCGCCGGCAAAGCGCCACACGGATCCAAAACGCCACGGAGGTCAACAACGCCACAGATATCCAAAACGCCACGGAGATCCAAAACACCACAGGAAGAGAGAGCGCCTCAGCCAGTCGAGACTCCGCATGTAGTGCGTCGCCGGCTGCAGCGGCGGCTCGCCAAGCTCAAGCAGGAGAACATCGCCGTGTCAGACGACGCCAGCGACAGCGGGGACTCGCCGTACGAGTCTTCGGACGAGGACTCGCCGTGCAAGTCTTCGGACGAGGACTCGCCGTACAAGTCTTCCGACGGGTCCTCGTCGACGGCGAGTGAGAGCGACGACGAAGACGAGAGGCGGCCGGCGGGCGAGGCCGAGCCGCAGGCGCCGGCGGCCGGCCGCCGCCCGGCCGAGCCGGACGAGGTGACCGCGCCGGCCAGCTCCGATCACTACTTCGAGCTACGCGACTCGACCGGCGTCACGTCGGACCACACGCTGGCTCGCCTCGCCGCGCCTCGCCTGAGCCGAGACGCGCTGCGCGGACTGCTCGACTCGCGCGCCGCCGACCACCCGACGGAGCGCGCCGCGCTGCTGGCCAACGCTGAGCTGTGCTTCCCCCAGTGGCTGGCGGCGCTGCAGCACGGCTTCAACGTGCTGCTGCACGGGCTGGGCAGCAAGCGCGCCGTGCTGGAGCGGCTGCGCGTCAGCTGGCTGCAGCAGCGCCTGCACGTGGTGGTGAACGGCTTCCACCCGAGCGTGACGCCGCGCCAGCTGCTGCACACGCTGCTCGAGGACGCGCTGGACACGCCGGCCGTCGGCCAGCAGGAGGCGCAGACCGAGGCGGTGGTGCGCCGCTTCTCGGCGCCGGACGGCGTGGACAGTCTGTTCCTGCTGGTGCACAGTCTGGACGGGCCGATGATGCGCAGTGAGCGGATGCAGCAGCTGGTGGCCCGGCTGGCGCACGCGCCGCGCGTCCACCTGATAGCCAGCGTGGACCACGTCAACGCCCCGTTGGTGTGGGACCAGCACAAGCTGGCGCAGTTCAACTTCGTCTGGTCAGTATCTACTGCTCAAGAGCCTGTGGTGTATGATCTTAACGCTGTTTGAAAAAAAAACTAAGATTTTAACACTATCGAAATGCACGAACTGTCCAAATTCCACGCGGCTGTTTGCAGCGTGTTTCGCCAACGTCGCACTTCCTTAAACAGTCTGCCTTATAAATGTTACGGAATGACGTCATGAATTTGCATAGATAGTTACCTCATCAAATGCAATCATGACTGTCATTGAAATACATAATATTGAATAGCTTAACACGAGCGCAGGAGGAAAAGGGACGAATTCAGAAACCTCCACCAAATTAGATCTCGGAATCTAATGAAGCTAGAAACGCAAATTTTGCAGTGGAGATTACAGCTGTAGTTAATTATCCAGTAGAAATTTGACAATGGAAGGCCAAGGTTTCTGGGATGAGATGAGGTAACATAAGTGAAATGTTGGTGATTTCGTAATTGATGGCTTCCTGGGGACATACATACGGACACGAAGTCAGAAACTCCATTCCGAATGTCAAAATATGTGTGCATGCCCTCAAATAGGATACAACAGCTTAAAATAATATGTAGATCTTAAAAACATCACCATATCTCGAAACATGGCATATATCGCGGCATTTTCCGACACAGTCTAGGTACCCATAATAACACTGTATCGTACGGACGATTGACTGCACATTCACGAGTAAAGTATAATAAATTGCACATAAATATACGTGCAATAGCATGCTTTTTTAATTCGTTGGTCAATACCTGATATCCAAGAATTACTATTCAGTCATTCAAGCTATTCAGTTTTCCGGGGTGCACAAACTGGAATAAAATTCGCCGTGTCGCCGAGGGTGGGTGGCGGCCAAGGGTGGTGTAGTTCATTGCCATCAAAGCGAACTCACGGAAAAATCGTAGTGCGTAATAAGTCTCACGACATCGAAAGCAGCCGACGTCCGACTGCGGGGAGCTCGGCCGTCGCGCCGCGCCACTGCGCCGCGCCACCGCGCCGACGAAACCTTTGTGGCGACCGGTCGACTGACTGCACCCGCGCAATTCCTATAAGTACCAACGGATGAAACAAATATTTTGTAAGCGATGCGCTGTTCAATTTTCAACAAAGTTGCAGGATTTCATCAGAAAGAATTCTGGCCCGTTTATGAGATATCTTCGAAAAACCGGATGGGACGGCGGATTGCCCCAACCTTACTTTTTTTCGATTGTGAAACAGAATGGCATACTTTCTTAGGTGATTTACGTAGATCCGTGTTATGTTTTATTTGGAGTACTTTTATGACATACTTGCTCAGTAGTGTATACTCGTGGTTGGTTATTGGTTTTACGACACGTCGACCGTTGAGTCATATAGCGTCGCCAATCTCTCACGCCGATTGGTCGCGGGCGAAGAGCAGCGACAGGTGAGACTCGAACCCACAATCTTTCGATTGTGAGACGAGCATCTTACCCCTAGACCACTCGTCCCGAGGTATCGTGTGATTGTCATGGTCAATGTTTGGAGAATGGTGCTGGATCCTGTTGTCATTTAACTCCTAGTAGTGATGCGGAATCCCGTTGGTACTAGTTGGTGTGGATGCCGAAGCTTTTGTGGATTGTGTCGTTCCCTGTGCATGGGTTTTTATTTATGCACAAAAATAATTTCAGCTTTATGCTTCATGAATAATTCATTATTCAAAATCATCTTCACAAGCTTTAAAAAAAAGATAACTTCGTTTACCACTGCATCACTCATTACCCGACCCATATGCGTGCTACTAGCCCAGAACTCGTTACAAGTAATTGTCGTATCGGTGTCAATGCTGCTGTCATGCGGTTATATGACAATTTTCGTTTGCATACGCTCTAGCGGGCTGTCTGTTGGTCGTTTTCCGCTGTCGCACGTCGAGACTGTCCACCGCGTATGATCAGCCGCGCCGCATCGGGCGCAACTGTGCCAGGTTTGACGCCACCACGCTGGCGCCCTACACGGAGGAGACGTCGTACGAGAACTCGCTGCTGGTGCGGCAGACGGCCGACCTGGCGCTCTCCTCGCTCCGACACGTCTTCAAGTCGCTCACGCCAAACGCGCGCGCCATCTTCACGCTGCTCGCCAGGAATCAGGTGCGCTACGTGTGCTGGGAATTGTTTCACACGCAGTTGGGGTATGTCTCCCTCCGCCCGTGCTGAAGCACTGCTTCAGCCATGCCGCTATCAGACGTCGAGTCCGTATCCTTCGCCCCTGGCCACTCGCTGACCGGCACTTCACGTGTCGTTGGCGCCAGCTTCCACGGCGGCATTGTTGCGTGACCTTGGTGTTCAACTGATCGTGAACTACGACCTGATTAGTCGTGCATTAACTGTGAAGACGTGTCGATCTGGCGCTGTCTGCTAGCTGGCTGACCTCCGCCGGACCGGGAAGCTGTCGCAGGACTGGTTGATCGTGACGTCCAGTTGGCTTCGGACTGGCCTGGCTACCTTAATCTGACTGCGTTCGATCACTTCAGACGCGAGGTTCCCTTACGATCATGTAGGCTCCCAATTGACCCATATGTTCATCACTTTGAACTGACCGTCCGTGGACAGTGATTGAACCCTGTTTGACCGTGGCTGACCTCGAGCTGACCCTGACATAACCGTGACCACGTCTGACCCTGTCCGACTCGGCAGGTGGAGTGCGCCAATGATCGGACGTTCGAGGGCATGCCGCTGTCGGAGCTGTACCGGCGCTGTCGCGAGACGTTCCTGGTCAGCTCCCAGGTGGCGCTGCGCGCGCAGCTGACCGAGTTCCGCGACCACAAGCTGGTGCGCTCGAGGCAGGCGCACGACGGCGTGGAGCAGCTGACGGTGCCGCTGGAGACACCACTCATTGTCGAGTTCCTGGCCTCGTGCGAAAACACCTAGCAGCGCCCTGCCGCGCCGGCCACCGCTTCAAGGTCGCATAACTTGTCATCACTTGCGCCCACCTGGCTGGTGATGTCAGTGTGCAGGGCTGGTACCCGGTTTCATCGAGCGTCTCATCTATTTATCCCCCGACTTGGGCGGCGGTGCTACTGGTGCGACCGTTACCGAGGCCTGGTGTCACAGCTGACCTGGCTGTTACCGTGTGGGGTCGCTACCGGGCCCCACTGGGCCACAGCACTTCTCCCGACCGGTGCTGAGGTCTGGTGTCACAGCTGACCTGGCTGTTGCCGTGAGGGGACAGTGCCGGGCCCCACTGGGTCACAGCACTTCTCCCGACCGGTGCTGAGGTCTGGTGTCACAGCTGACCTGACTGTTGCCGTGAGGGGACAGTGTCGGGCTCCACTGGGTCACAGCACGTCTTCCGGTACTGAGGTCTGGTGTCACAGCCGACCTGACTGTTGCCGTGAGGGGCAGTGCCGGGCTCCACTGGGTCACAGCACGTCTTCCGGTACTGAGGTCTGGTATCGCAGCTGACCCCACCTGACCTGCCCATTTCCGTGTGGGACCGGAACTGCTTGTGATGAAATGTGATTTGTTGGCGAACAGAGCTGCGGACGTGCTTTTTACGTATTACGAATGTTCGTGTAATAAACGGTCGCTTTCTATACGGGTTAAAGTTCGCTGGCAAAGTTAAACGGAAAAGCGCCGAAGACTGCGCTATTTGAGGCACGTGGCACCCTAACGTGCCGTGCACTCCACTGCTTGTGCCCCGACCACCAGCAATACGGTAACAACCACGGCAGTAACAGCAAAATATAAGTTACTGGGGCGTAGACATATCTTGCATCGGCCACGCATCGCCAAACAGCAGAATAGCAAATGGTAATGATCATGCTATCCTGGGACAGAATGGACGGGTAAAACGTTTCCAGTTATGAATGCTAACCTGCAACCCGCCGCAATTGTAAGGACTTTTCTTTATTTTTTGCAAAGGGGGGGCGGGGAAGGAATTGTTGGACCCTCTGGTCAACGCATGTTTCACATGTCTACAGCGCGCGTTGGGCTTTTTTAAAAACCCATAATGGGTTAAGGACCATGGACCTCAGGTGTGAGGAAGGGTTTATCCATGGCGTGCTTGCTATTGATAGACAGCTTTATCGCTCAAGGCGTAAACTGTAAAATACCGCGTTGTCAAACATCTGCATTCCTTTGCATGTATTTCATATATTTAGCATAAAACGCGGCACATCTTGTATAGCATATAACTCGCCGTCCAGACACTTCCAGTACATGTGGCGCCGGGGCTATCGGTCAGACACCGAAAACCTCCCGCCGATAAATATCAGTCATCTACGTCGACATCCAGCCCTTCATCCGCCTCTACTGCCCGCACAAGTCCAGTGTCCACACCACATCGCACCAGTCGACAACTGGTCACCACAACAGCGCACCAGTGAACTTGTCACCTGACCGTCGTTCGAGCCAGCGTGTCGCTCGGTGGCCGCTGCTGTGCCCTTCAGCCGGAATCATGGCTACAGTAGGTCAAGTAGGTGGCCGTGTTTTCTCCACTGCACATGACCTTACGTCAGACAAACATGATGACCTTCCTGTGTTGCCACACGTCCTGATCGATGCTGAAAAATCGCGCTGGACACTGAACGGGCGCCCGGGCTCCCACAAGACGGGCCAGTCATTAACGACATGATGAGGACAGGTTAGGTATTAACGTGTTAAACAGGGCAACGCTGGTTCAAAACATGCCATACCCTGCGAACGGACACGAGTGAAACAGTAGACCAGCTTGGCTGACGCCACGACGTCCGACTGACAGGCCACCTCTGTGTGACCGCTGTCACCAGCAGACGACTGACGGAACTGTGTGACCGCTGTCACCAGCAGACGACTGACGGAACTGTGTGACCGCTGTCACCAGCAGACGACTACGGAACTGTGTGACCGCTGTCACCAGCAGACGACTGACGGAACTGTGTGACCGCTGTCACCAGCAGACGACTGACGGAACTGTGTGACCGCTGTCACCAGCAGACGACTGACGGAACTGTGTGACCGCTGTCACCAGCAGACGACTGACGGAGGTACTGGCCGCGCTGTCGAACCGTGCAGGTGGCACGCCGACGGCGTGAGGCGCCCACTCTTCACCTGTGATCGCCGCAGAAGGACGAGTGAAGCTCCGACGGGGGCAATTGGCCCCGTTCCTGAGAAAACGAGCTGGAGCCGCCCGGATGCGCACCGATAATGGAGTACACGGCCGCTGGGGCCGCATCCTCGTGTCACCAGCCAGCTGGTGCTACTCCGGGGCCGCGTCCAGCCCCTGAAGGCGCACAAATACGTCACGGCGTGCCACCAAACGAACAATCACAGGAGGCACGCCACCTCCCGACCGAACGGACATAGACGGAGAAGAAAATACTATTAGGAATAAAGAATAATACAAATATGTGAAAGAAAATTCATTAGGGGTGGTTTGCGCAATGCGTATGCCGTGTTTGTGTCGTCTGAGTATATTTACGTCACGTGTTTATGTTATTTATAGAGGCCTGCGATCATGAGAGGTAAGTACTCATTGGGTACCATGCTAAGTGGAGGCTTATTCTCAAAACTTAAGGGATGCTTTAAAATTATCAAGAATACCACACCCCAAAAGCATACATTTATCCGAGTGTGAGAGCAGGACAAAACCATGAATATAGTGCTGCCATACAGGGACGGCACGCCCGCTCGCTACAAGAAATACATCAGATGAACAGGAGCAACAGCTGCGACATCCCACATGGACAAGACCTTCAGTTGTAACGGAGAATACTTGACGCAACTGTAAGCTATGGTTTCCCTATGCCCCGTAGAATGGTCGCATAGGACGGCACTGCATTCCAAGACTGAGCGTGCGGGGAAGGAGAGGGTAGGAGTGCAGCATCACGGGCACACCTGCAGCATGGCGGGCGGCACTGCGCTGCCCACCAGCGCCTGGATGTCCTCCACGGCGCGCGGACAGTCGGCCGACAGCACCTCGCAGCCGTCCTCCGTGATGAGGATGTCGTCCTCGATGCGGAAGCCCATGCCGCGGAACCTCTCCGGGCAGTGAGGATCGTCGGCGGCCACGTACAGACCTGCGGCCGCCGACACGGCCGTCACCGCAGTCGGCGTTGGAGCGTCATATTCGTCACACCACGCCACCCGCGCCACCGGCGCTAGAGGCTGTCTAAGTCGACTTGCGCGGACACACACCATGACCGCACAGTAACACGGCAGCGCCACTGAATCAGAATACCTAACATCAGCGCAGCAGCGAACGGAATACATTGCAAGTGCATTCAGAGCTAGGACCTCACCAAGCGCGCCAATACTGCTTTGTTTTGGTGGGATCAAGTTTGAGAGTAGTATTGAGTTTCATCGAGTGGAGGGTCATCGCGGGCGGCGCAACACCGACCAACGCAGATGCGAGATGACTTATGTTGCATTGACCAGTGCCAGCGCGAACCAACCTACACTGACAAGTACTGGCTGACGGTGACGTGAGATGACGTGATATGACCTGAGATGACCCGTGTGGATTCGTACGGACCAGTGCTGATCCTGAGCAACCTGTGCCTACCAGTACTGCGCTGCGCGCGACGCGAGATGACCGGTTCTCACCTGGTTCCACAGTGATGACCATGCCTGGCTGCAGCGGCAGGTTCTTGGGCATGAGACTAGTGTCGTGCACGTCCATGCCCAGATAGTGGCCCACGTGGTGCGGACAGAAGCGCTGGACAGACTGTCGAAACGTCACAACAATCAGATGGCATCCCCGGGCACAGCACGGTGCAATGCACTGAACAGGACACGATAGGCCGGCAAAGAACACTGAACGGTGCGCCGCCCGGTGGAGATTTACCGAACTATACGCTGGCAGGGTACTGCTCCAGCCGGCCGACGTCAAATGTAGCCGGACGGAACGATAAACTAGCGCGGCAGTGCTTCATCGGTTTGTTTAATTGGCGGGATTTTAATTTTGCGCCCACCCGTCGGTAATTCCCTGAAATAAGTATGAGGCAGTGTACCTCAGGTACTGCCTGCCCGATTCGGGTGACGCCAACGTCAAGCGGTAGGCTTGGTCATGCGAACCTAACACATAAACAGTAATTTTGATTTTGTGGCCAAAGTTCATGGTTAGATAGGCTTAAATCTTAGGGGTATAATACATCAGAAACTGTTGATCGATTGGGATGATTGAAACATCCAACCGTAATACTTAGCCATGAGAACCTAATGCATAAACGATGCTTGTTTATGTCAAAGATCAGTCAAATGTGATCATTGATTATATGAATCCGAGGGGTCGGCTGCCTATCGCTGCTACAGAATCGCTCCCTGTCATCTTGTGGGCGCTCTGTGAAGCGATTGGAATACTCCGTGAAATCGTGCTAATGACCTAGTGTAATATGTATTAACCAACACCTGATGTGTTTTCATGTTCTTGATGCAAATCCACAAAGCCATCTAATGGAAGGACTTGAGTATAATTATAATATTGCGACACATATAGCCAGCCACGTTCACATAAATGTGTGGATTATCACGACGCGACAGGCATGCTGTTCTCCAAGCAGGAAATGTAATCGGTGCCAGCTGCGAACCAGTCACAACTGCATCCTTTCTTTCGGGTGGCATTTCAGAAGCCAAGCAGCAACAACTACACGTGGTAAAGTTGCCCAAAAGACAACTGAGCCCTCGCCCGAGACCATTGGCTGTTCCACTAGTGATCAGATCAGCGATAGCGATAGTGACAGGTGATGATGATAGGGATCAGATCAGCGATAGTGGCAAGTGATGGTGATAGGGATCTACTCAGCGATAGCGATAGTGACAGGTGATGATAGGGATCAGATCAGCGATAGTGACAGGTGATGGTGATAGGGATCTACTCAGCGATAGCGATAGTGACATGTGATGATGTTAGAGATCAGATCAGCGATAACGATAATGACAGGTGATGGTGATAGGGATTAGATCAGCGATAGCGATAGTGACACATGACGGTGATAGTGATGCGACTGGTGAGATATTAATGAGCAGCCCAGTGACGTACTCCGCAGAGCCGACTGCTGTGTATCTGGCTCGTGCCCCGAGCACCGCTTACCCTGAACAGCTCAGTCTTCTCGCGATTGAAGCCGACAAGGCCGAGGTCGGCCAGCCGCTCCGAGAGCATTTGGAACATGTGGCCATACAGGCTGTCCAAAGTCGGCCGTGACGTCCGCACCACTTCAATCAGGGCCTGCTGCAGCTGTACAGACCAACATGCAGCGTCACGGGCTGACACAGTGCCGACAGGTCAGCGGCACAAATCACGGCACAGGGTGCCATGCATGCAACAGTCGCACGCAGCATTGCAGACCGCTACACGGCGTCAAAACTCAGAGGTCGCTTGAGAGACCTGGGAGTGTCAAATACCTGCACATGGTTTCAAAAACTTTCATCTGGGTCAAGGGCCTCCACGTGATGCTACATGCCTCGACGTGGTGCTACATGTCTCCACGTTGTGCCACATTCCTCCACATGGTGCTACATCTCTCCATGTGGTGCTGCATGCCTATACATGAAGCAACTCGCCTCCATGGGATGCTACAATTACTTTAGGACAGTGCCCAACATCTCCGAACGGTGCCAAAGGCCATCACCTGGCATGAAGGTCAGGACCAGGATATGATACCAGGGACCACCATATGGCACCACGAAACACTAACAAGCCAAATGTCCTCACAGTATGTAGGACCATGGTGTCGCATTCGGAACTATCCCACAGAGGCCTAGAATACCATATGGCATCAAAGAGTTGACTTCCTTTAAAAGAGAGACATCCACGACACAGAATAGCTGAGAACACCGAGCAGTATAGAGCAATTGTACAGTAACTGTGTGCAGTATAGAGCCACCTCTAGAAGAGTAGTATAAAGCAGATGCTGATCCCGGAGGAAGGTGCCGTTGACCGGCCACGTGCGTGTGATGTCACTGCTGTACCCGTGCAGCTCACAGCCTGGTGGTGAAATGGCTATCAGCTCACAGCGTCAGCTCACGTGTGATGTCACTGCTGTACCCGTGCAGCTCACAGCCTGGTGGTGAAATGGCTATCAGCTCACAGCGTCAGCTCACGCTCAAACCGTGAGACGACCTTCAGCTCGCGTTGCTTAATTCAACATTTATAAATCCCGCACGCGCTTCACGTTGCTTGTGCTGATCAACACACAGTAGATTAATGAGAAGAATGTTGGTGAGATGCAGTGGCCAATGAGGTTAGCACAAACCTAGTCCTAAAAATCGTCCCCAATGTGGTTTGTGCTACACTTACCGAAAAATATCAGGAGCGAATAAAATATTCATGATGACGCATCCTTGGAGTTCGATTGGCCGGCAGATACCAAGATAAAATAAAGGTATTAACCGAACTACAGCAAGCGCATTCGTAAGCCAGAAAACAGTTTTCACGCTTCTTGGTTGAAAGGGGATTGAAATTGGGCGGGAACTGTTTTCTTATAGGTGGATTTGGCGATTTTCCAACATAATATCCGTGATAACGGGTATTCGGATTCGTAATACTGGTGCTGCAAAATGAGGGTCGATGCTTTAAGTTTGACTGCAATGAATTTAGTGTATCTGTAAGAAACATGGAAGCTTCCTGTTGAGCCTTACCAGAAGAAGCAATGCTTTGTGTAGTGACCACGGGTGCACATAGAATCCATATTTTAACGAAAAAATTATTAGGAGCTCAGGGGCACACCAGCCTGGTTAGCAATTATAACGCCCATCCATAAAGCTTGTAAAACGCTTTCTAAAATGTAAAATTCAAGTTACTAAGAGCATGTGTCAGGGCCTCTTTTAGAATGCTACCTCCCATGCTGTGGTCTTCCAGCCATGGTCGTGCTCCACCACCCAGTCAGAGGCCATTTCCCGTTGCTTTAGCATCACTGAGGGGACCCAGAGGCTGGTTTCCTCAGCTGGTGGCTCTGCAGTTGCCAATGGGCGCCCTTGCCCCAGTCAAAAATGATTAGAGCCCCTGGCCTGTAACCTGAAAGGTGTATATTTAAACACTTCTTTGTTAAAACTCAGATCTCAACACGAAGTGCCCAAAATCTGAAACCTTTTCCGATTGTGAGAGTGAGTAGGCAACTACCCCGGCGTTGCTCATCCCCCAGTTATTTTGGCTTAACTAGGACACGAGCCAAGTGGCGCCAGGAGAGGCGCAGTGGCGTCAGCCAGACTACGAGAGCGGCGCCACCAGCGGACGGTCCTCACCGGCATCCATCAGCACCAGCTGGCCGTCGCACACGGTCTGGTTGTTGTGCGTGTAGTGGATGACGTTGGTGCGCTGGCCGCCGGCCACCACCGGCGGGTACGCCAACCGGTCGGCGCCGCGCACGCGCGCGCCGAAGTCCACGCGCGCGAACAGCTCGTGCTCGGACACGCCGGGCCGCGAGGCGGCCATGGCGTCGCGCATAGCGTGCGCGCCGCAGCGCGCCGCCAGCCGCATCAGCCGCTGCTCGGCCGGCGACTTGATCAGCCGCAGCTGCTGGACGGCGCGGCGCGGCGAGTCGAGCGCCGCGCCGCGCAGGCCGGCCACCAGCTCGCGCACGGTGCCGGCCAGCGGCGAGTGCGGCTCGGCGCGGAAGTCGTACCAGACGACCGCGCCGCCGGCCAGCTCGGCCGCCAGACACTCGAGGTAGCGCGGCAGCTCGGCCACGCCTAGCGCCTGGTCGACGCCCAGCAGGCGCGGCGCGGCCGCCGGGCCCGTGCAGGCGCCCTCCCACAGCCGCCGGTGCGCCGTGTTGCACTGCACGAACAGGGTGGAGGTGTGGTGCGGCGGCGGCCGGCCCGACCGCGTGTGCAGCACCAGCACCGAGTCCGGCTCCTGGCAGCCGCTCAGGTACAGCAGGTCGGTGCTCTGGCGGAAGCGGTGAGGGATGCCCTCGGAGAGGTAGGTGACGGGCGCGGCGGGCACGATCACCACGTGATGGCCGGGCTGGGACGACGTGCTTTGTTGCGCGAGCACTGTCATCAGACGGTGGCGTCGACTGCAGTATTCGTCAGCCGTCACGCCCGGGGTTATCTGCCAGCACATGTGTGCTGTGAAGCATGCAGGAATACCCAGCTGTGTACAAAAACATAGGTAACTGCACACCAAGGCACTGCTTACAACAGACACACACAAAGACAGAGACACATACACACAGACAGACAAACACATAGACAGGGACATATACATAAACACATACACGCATGCATGCGTACGTGCATATTCATACCTATATACATGTTGGCTGGTTGGTCATTGGTTTTACGACGCGTCGACCGTTGAGTCATATAGCGTCGCCAATCTCTCACGCCGATTGGTCGCGGGCGAAGAGTAGCGACAGGTGAGATTCGAACCCACAATATTTCGATTGTGAGACGAGCATCTTACCCCTAGACCATTCGTCCCCACCTATATACATGTGTAGATGCACCCAGACAGTGTGTGTAGATGCACCCAGAAACCATTGTGCTTGGCTTCTGGCCGTCCAAGCAGTCGACCAGTCTGGTCGCCGGCCTCTGCCCGATCGGGGGATGGTGCCGCGGGCTGGGCCGATCGCTGGCGAGGCTCGCCGGCAGGGTTGTCCGCTGCCCGCCGGCCACTGAGCACAGAGACGACAGCGCCGCCAGCGACACTTCTCGCATAGCGTGCCCGATAATGACAAGGCGTTTGCCAGTGAGGAGTCCACGGCTTTTCTACAGCGAGTTGGCATTCGCCACACCTTGACGACAGCCTGTCACCCAGCAGCGGCAGATGCGATGGAGAGCCGACAAAGTGGTGAATGGGGCTCTACAATCGGTAAGGCTGGACCGTGTGGATTGGAGGGCATACTTGCACGGAACTTCTTGCAGTGGTACAAGGCTAAGCCTCGCGCAACAGCAGGTAAAAGCCACTCTGTACTCCTGCGTGGTAGACTGCCGAGACACACCAATCAGTCGACTTCAAGGAGGTAAAAATTGATGTAGATGGCAGGCATGGGGATGAAGGAAGGTTTCTGGCTTCGAATTGGAAACCACGATAACTATACAAAGCCGAAGCCAGTAGACTAAAACTCACGAAGCCGAACACAGCAGCTAAAAATCGCGGGAAGCCGAAGCCTAAGTCAATCGTTGAAATGCCACGAAGCCAAAGCTGAAGCCAGCAGTTGAAAATGGCAAAGTCGAAGCCAATATAGAGAAACTGTGGCTTCGCGAAGCCGAAGTAGGTTTCGTTCCCACGCCTGGTAGAGGGTGTCAGGAATCGCGTGAAGGCCAGATTGTTTGTTAATTGGGTGGTTTACGACGCACTTTATGCACGATCACGGCTAATGGCGCCGCCCACACTGTTTCGCCGGTGGGCCGCGGGATTGGGAAATGTCCTGGATAGTTCGAGTGTTGAACCCGGGACCTTGGCATCCAGAGCTCAACACCAGTTGGCAGCGCCTTGGTCCAGTTGGCATCGCTGTGGTCCAGTCGGCATCGCTGTGGTCCAGTCGGCATCGCTGTGGTCCAGTCGGCAGCGCTGTGGTCCGGTCGGCGCGGCAGCGAGTTGGTGGAGGCATGCACGCGGTTGCGACGTCGACAAACGGCGCTGGCGTACCGGTGATCTACACAGGCGCCCACCTGACGCCCGAGGGCGCTCGGGTGCCGATTTCGGCCAGCGCGCATGTCTGGGGGCACCAGTATGCCCTCCATTTCAGCCAGCGCCAGCGGTTATGTGAGGCCGCTAGTGTTTCCTCTGCGTCTGTGGATGCCGTCCGATCAGCCGTGGTGGTGGATTTGTGCTTTAGGGCGCGTCGACTGCATTGGTCATTTTGCGCCCATCCGATCAGCCGTGGTCACCTGCAGTCGAGGGAACGACTGGCATTTGTCGGCGGCCATCAGCACGTGGTGTCACCGCATCGTAACGCTCTGGATGGTGAATCGCGAGCCTGCTGTCGGCGGTCGCCTGGTGTTGAACAGCACCACACGCTTAGGATTTGCTCGGGCCACGTGGCACAGACTCTCCAGTGGTGTTTGGTGTTTAAGTCAGCATTCATGCAATTGTTGTGCAGGGGAAATGTGATGTCTGGCCTCTGGCCAGACTCCACAGGAGTGCGGCCTGTCTGATCATCGGTCTCCACCCGATCGGAATGGTGCCACGGGCCAGGCCAGCCAATCACCGGGTGGCGGCTAGCAGGGTCATCCGAGGTCGAGACTGGCAGACGTCGGCGGTGGCGCTGCTGTTCAATGGGTCATGTTCGTATCCCATGCAGAAACTCAGCACAACAATTAACATTTACATGAAAACAAATAGGTACCTCAACATACCACCACCATGTAACATCAAGAATCCATCTGGAAAACCTAGCACAAGCAACAATGTCTCCTAAAAATGGGCTGACAGGCTTAGGAAGAGCAGGCAGATAATACACACGGGTCAGTTACAGTAATATGCATGTTACATAAGCTAGTTGTGGGTAATGCACTCACCTCTCCATCCTGCACAAGATGAGGATGAGTGCAGTTGAAGGGTTGGCCATAGGCAGCCTGGGCCATTGAGGGAGTGGTTGTTGCACATGTCTGCTTCTCTCCACAACTGTAGAATGATGATGTAAGCTCTGGAAATAAGTGGACTTGTATACTTGAAGGGCATAGCAGTGCATTATGTTTCCTTCAACAATTTCAAATTATCATCTGACCCTTTGGGACATGAACATGAACTTACAAATATATCAGCAATCAGAGAGAATGCTGAACAGAAAATCACATCATGAACTTCAAAGATAATTCAAAACATACATATAGCATGCTACAGGTAAACAATGATGAAGGCTGAAAGAAGCATGCTCATGCTACTCTTTTTTCTCAATTTCAATCAAAATAAAAACTGTGGGCACCCTTTACAATCCTGGAAATGCAAGATGCATTTTGCAGGCACATCAAAACCTATGAACCCAAATCAAAACTTTTTAGGATATAATCAATTCAAAAGTATTGACATATCAAGAAGCACTCACTTCACAAAGAAAATTCTGAAAAATGTATTTTGACAATACAGACATGTTATCACCCATGAGCAAAATATGGGAACACTAAAGAGAATAGGTTATTGCTATGGTAATATATAATGAAAAATAATATAAAATTACCACAACAAAACTAACCTAACCTAATGCACTGATGTTGAATTGCCAAAAACTAATAATGCTGGATTGCCTAATATTATTGCATCACAAAAGAAGTCTGCAGCATCTGCCATATCAATACTATGTGGTATGATTTTAAATAATGAATACCTTGCTTATATGTCAGACTGCAAAGCATGCCACTTTGAACAAGATCTCATTGATGTAGGGTGGGTGGCCAGTGGTGCAGGGACAAGTACCTGGTGCAAGTGGGCTGATAATCCACTGACATACATGACTTCAACAATCACAAGAAGAAAATCACCACACTTGGAGGAAACTGCAAAAATAAACTTAGTGCAACACATTTGTCTCATTTGATAGCTGTCAAATGTCTTTACCACACATAAAGACATAAAAGAGCAGTGCAACACAAGTTCGCCGATGACAACAAACACAAATCACTTGTATTCACGGATGGGTCGAAACACGAGGCAAAGGTAGGCATCGGCATCACTGGACCAGGTCTCAGACTTTCCAAGCGTCTACCGGATAACTTCTCCATCTACTCCGCTGAAGCAATGGCCATTCTGGCCACTATCACCATTCTCATGAGACGTAAAGCTAGAAACGTAGTAATTTGCTCAGACTCCAAATTTGTCCTCCAGTCAATTAGCAACACCCACGACTGTCCACATCACTTCATTGATAGAATCCAACAACTCGTGGCCCATAACGTAAACATGAACTTTTCCTTTCTCTGGATTCCGGGCCACGCCAACATCCCAGGTAACGAAGAAGCAGACCGGCTCGCAAAGCAAGCCTTAGCATTGAACACTTGTACCCTAGCGTGCAATATTCGGTAGACGATTGCAAAGCACTCTTACAACGTCACATTCGCCAACATCAACAGAACACATGGACACAACACAACTCAACACAACACAACACAAATCCAACCACACCCACGAAATCAAGCCAACAATAGGTACATGGAACACATCAAATCAATATCAACGACAAAAAGAGGTCATCGTCACTAGACTTAGAACTGGTTGCACAGAACTAACACAGCCTCAATTAGAGGGTGACCAATATACAACACCGCACTGAGGAACCTGCAACACCACGTTAAGCATAGGCCACATCCTGCTAGACTGTAGTAGCTTTAGCTCTCAAAGACAACCACTTAAGGCATTCTGCCAAAAAGAGGGCATCACCCTATCGCTTCCATCGCTTCTCGGTGACAAGCACCCAGAACTCCTTCCGTTGCTATTTGAATCTGTATGCCACAAAACTAGCAGGAGCACTGTAGGCACCACACCACTAACACTCACATCAACTCGCGATGCATGACCGCGAAACACTTGTAGGAAACACGTAAATAGCCATCCCCGCATGGCGTCGGACGTACATGAGCCGATTTGCTTCTCAATTCGAAATAAATGGCAACCTAGCAGTGCCGTCGGAAGTAGATGAGCCGACTTGCTTTACGAAAACATAAACAAAAAGTTAAAAAACTAGCATAACATAAAACGGCTACCCAGAGGAGCCATTGGACGTAGATAAGCCGATTTGCCTAGCAACTCATAACGTAAACGGCTACCCAGAGGTACAGCGGACGTAGAAGAGCCGAATTGCAAAACACAGTACTAACCCAACTGACAACCCTGCATGGCATGCTTAGACTAACCTGCTACTAACAACTAACATGCGGCGGCCAGCGTGATAGGCGGTGTGAACAATTACCTCCTTGTTCGCATGGTAAAGATCCCTCAGTGCTCTTCGATAAGAGTAGGCTAAAGCCGGCACCCTGGCAAAATCAACTTCCTGCCACTCTCAAAACACCCCCACCCCCACCCAAACTACGAATTATTTTGTGCAGGAGTAAAGTAAAATTAAACCATTTAGACATCAGGCAGCTGTCCCCAACCCAGACCATTGCATTCAGCACCTAAAATATCACGCAAACTAACGTAAAATTTCTTAACGTAAATGTCCACTTGCCTGCACCTGAATCACAAATGCTCGCTTTATAGACAGATATGTAACGTACTCGCTTTAAAGGCGGCGCAAATGACCTTTATGGTCTGGCACGCCTAAAAATATCACTCTCCCTCCCCCCCATGAGCCACAAGGGCCCTTCTTGGTTGCACTCTGGACACTGAACCAGTTGCCCACCAAATCCGTTGATCAACCCTCCCTGGAATTTAACAAAAAACAAGCCCCCTATTATTATAATGATTGACTATGCTGTTTTTAAAGATGTTCAGCGTGTTGCTACTGACAATGGTTTCTGGCAGCTGGTTCCAGCGTTCTACTACCCTGTTGGTGAAGAAAGACCGTCTTAACCTTGTCCTGCTGTGATTAACTTTAATTTTGAATTGATGACCTCTAATTTTATCATTTCTGTTAAATTCACACACAAATCTTGCTGCCAAATTCAGTTCAGTATCCCATGTGGTTCCAAATAGCATAGTAGGAAGTATGGTAGGTTGTACTTCAATCATGTCCCATGTGTATTTTTGCATTGAGTTGATGTTAAAGATGTGTTTATGCAGAAAAGGCACCTGACTTACGACTCTTGATTTTCTTACCTCATGTTTTTCTTTTTCTTCCATTTGGTGCATGTATTTGATTTCCCTGGTGCAGATTTTGTCCTCCTGGTGTGCTTCAGTTAGGATTTTTTTCCAAGGCCAGTGCACCTCATCAATCCATTTGCCATACTTTGCAGTCTGGCTTATATACAATTTTCCAGATAAATAGCAGTAAGAAGTTGCTAGGAGACTCCAACAAGTGCAGTACAAATATTTGTATTTGCACTTCAGCATCTTCTGCATAAATGCCAAGATGCCTATCCTTGGACACCTTGTTATTGAACATGCTGATAAATATTGAATTATGCAGACACTAAGTATACATGACAGTGCATTCAATACTGGTCTTTGGGTAGGCAATGCTGAAAAGACAGTGCAATCAATACTGGTCTTTGGGGATGTAATGCTGAAAAGACAGGCCATGGCAACATCATGGAATTGTTTTGGCATAAAATACAAATTTACAGATTGTTGTAGGTTTAGGGCATGAGTTAAATTTGTGCTCTAACACTCGCACTGGATATGGGGGTGAAATCCGCCCACCCCTCCAATTTTTTCATAAATAACTCCAACTTTACATGTCTATACATGCCATTTTTTGCATACCTGCTTATAAAAATCTTGCGCATTGCTTAAAGCAAGAAAAACGGAAATCTGCCAATTTTTTTCAGTCAGAGGCTGTCAAAGTCAAAACATTTTGTAGCATCAGGTCACAAAAATTGGAGCTGATGCACTTCCCATATATTGGCAAAAGGGAAGTGTTCTTGGCAATACTAGCAACTTGTTTAATGTATATTGTATTGCTATATTGTTTCAAGTTCAAGCTAGGTCCCCAAGGTCAAGTCAGGTCAAGTTTATAACAGGTCAATTGAACAAAACTTGGTCAACTGGAAGGTTGTCATGATCACAAATGACTGGAATGCAATTCATGCCATTTGCATGTTACTCCCCACTGAAAACTTCTGTTTTTGTCATTGTGAACCTAAGCATTTCCATACTTCATTCACGTACTTCAACCCCTTATTTGTGAAGCTGATTGCACTGGGCCATCTGTCTGGCAGGCAACCCAATTCCTGGAACTGATCAGATAAAGTGCTGATATATAGGTGACCTAAGGTCATATGCTGGATCTATCATCAGTATTGCATCATTAGGTATGTCCAAAACATCATTGATGCCCATTTTTGAGCATTTAAACACAATTGCAGTGATCCATAACAATGTTAAGCCAAGCCATGCAAAACAAGCCAAATATTACACATGTGACCACATTTGACCTTGAAGATATTGACCTAAGGTCATGAAATTTGCACACAATAGTTCACCACCATACCTGTCTATCCAGATATTGTGTTACTATAGCTATAGTTAGTTAGTTATTTGGGCTTTAGGGTGCATCAACATCATAGTGTCCAACTCTAGCTATAAGTCATAAAGTCATAAAGTATCTAGGCTTAACAAGAGCCACAGGGGCCCATCTTGGTTAAGCCTATCTAGAAAAGGTACTAGAAATGTACATACTCTCACCCCAATCAATCCCTTATCCCTAGGAAGCTATATACCCCAGCCTATCTAGCACCACTCTAATAGGAGCAGAGATCTTAGGGGACGGAATCCCCCCCCCCAACCCCCTCTCCAGTGTGCATAATTTTCAGGGGCATATGCAGGGCACGTGTTAAGGTGTTTTATTAATTTGTGGAATTTATCTTTCAATATAATGTTTATGTATATGTGACTAAGATAAAATTGGAAATGGTAATTATGCACCACAAATATATCAATTTGAAGAAAAAACAGATTATTTTCTTCACATTTCCCAAATTAAAAACCCAAACCCAACATAACCTAACGCAACAAAACCTGCTTTTGAAGAAAAACATTTTCCCAAATTCTTTTGAAGAAAAAAACTTGAAAACCTAAACTAACTTAACCTAACCAAACCTAGGCCATCTGTTATCTACATAGGATATACAAACCTCGTATATGGCGTGAGCACCAGCTCGCAAGTATACTATTCTTGCCACGAAACGGCGAAAAAATCGTCCTAACGTGCTCCCCCAGAGCATGCGCCATTTCTGGCAATTTTGCGTCACACAACAGTCATTTACCCGCTGTAGTTGGTGCCGTCGGCGGCTAGATAACGTCTAATGCGCAGAATATCAAAAGCGACAGAATGTCCAAAATCTCCATAGGAAATGTTAATGTTATGTTATGTTAATGTTATGTTAATGTTATGTTAATGTTATGTTAATGTTATGTTAATGTTATGTTAATGTTATGTTAATGTTATGTTAATGTTATGTTAATGTTATGTTAATGTTATGTTAATGTTATGTTAATGTTATGTTAATGTTATGTTAATGTTATGTTAATGTTATGTTAATGTTATGTTAATGCTATGTTAATGTTCAGTTGAATGTTAATTCTCGAGCTGCTTTTCACTTTTAGGCAGGCCAAAATGGATTTGGGTAGGGCGTTGATTTCTGAGAAAATTGGTGAAGGCACAATACATGGAGGAAATGGACGGACCCAAATTGATTGGGCACCCCACTCCATGGGGTCCTATGTTGAAAGCTGGAATTATTGGGGGACAAAGCCAACGTTCAGGGGGCACTTATCCTTCAAAGGCATGCAAAACAACACCAATATGTTTAGTGGTGTGCCACTTCGGGTCCCATGTTAAAAGTTGAAGTTATTGGGGGGGGGAGGCAAAGACACATGGGGGAGGTGCCCTCCCAAAAGCACACAATGCTACACCACTGCCTCTAACGCTTGGGCATTCTGTTGTACCCCAATGACTGTTGGACGTACTGTAAATCAATCTGTAGAGAATAATGCGCTGTGACCATACCTGGAGATCCCGGGTAGGTCGGGGGAAGTGAAATTGGGAAATCGTGCTGTGCATAGGGTGTACCAATTGCATCTGGGCCACCATAGCTTGTCTGAAAACGAGCTTTCGCTCCATCTGTAAGTATTTTAGTGGTACTTCTCAGAACGCTGAAAAAAATATCATCTAAGACGCTTGCGTCGCGATTGTCGGATCGATCGTATCTTTCACAGTGATCTACATTTTTAATAAATGCACAATGCATCGTTAATGCACTGGGTTGCGCCACTAGATGCTCGCTATTACTGAAGGTACATAAAGCGCAGAAGAAAAGGGTAGGTAAGCTGGATGACAGTTGCCTTTCGATTTCCACAGCATCACTGAGCTATTTTGCTTTTTTAGTTATTTACGTATAAAGGTACTTATCTCAGCTATCGATCGCACTTAACTACCGTCAGGGCCATCAATCTCTGAAAACAGTTCGGGTGCCCAATGTCAGACGTCTTATGCATGGAGGCAAGAGGATGAAAAAACGAAATATAAAGAAGACAAAAATTTCGGGCTCCCCGTCCAGCCATGTCTCTCCGGACGTCGGGACGCATCTGTGGCGCAAAAGTCGAAACAATGGGGTCTGAAAGCTACGATTTGGCCACCAGGGCGGCGCTGTACGCAATGGTCACCCGACGAGGAGGCGTCGGCCATCTTTGCTGTGCATTTTGCGTGGGGTTGCCGGGAGTCGGTGTTGGCATGTGGCTTTTATTAGGGTTGCAAGTCATTTAGGCCAAGGATTTCGGAAATATTGTGTTGAAGAAAGGTTGTTCATGGATTACAGTGTGCCAGGAACTCGCCAATTATCGGACTCTGGCCACTAGCTTGGGTAGAACATACGCGTCTGAGCTGGCAAGTGCTTTGCTATTGACTGCACGTTACGGTGGTAGCTACTAGGCGCAATTATGGACTTGAATAGTGATAGGGATTTTTATGGGAGTTTCACATCACCTCAACTTTCAAGCTTATTAAGGGAAAGGCATGCATCCACAAAGGGCAGGAAGGAAGAGCTGGTCCAAAGGTAAGAGATCTCTACCCACCTACTGTTAAAAATGCATGTGCTGGCTTTTGGTGAGATTTGTTGGGTGAGTGTGGGGTGTGGGTGTTGTGTATGCATGGGTGCATGTGATATGTGCATCTGTGTGTGTGTTTGTGTGGGTGATTTTCCTTATTCTCTTTTTACTAACGACTCTAATCTGAATCAACAGGACTGAGATAAGGAAAGGGTAATGTTTTGTTATAATCTGACCAACTTTTTGGCGTAATTTTTACCCGACAATAGGTACTTAAGGTAAGGTAAGGTAAGCAGCATGGATGGAGAATATGCTGTGGCCACCTCAACCATGGCCAGGGTAACTATGGCAACTTTTTTGGAGTCCTTTTTGCAGGGGGTTGCAATACAATTTTACAATAAATTAATGATGCATTCACAAACAATATGTGCATAATATTGGTGAATGCATTTAATAATCTTTAAGCTAATATAATATTGCTTCCCCATACCCCAACCTACTTAGATAACCGTTCCTACCACGGTTGACCAGTTTTTGCCACAGGATGGTTTTTACTGGTATAAACCGGTATAAACCAGTGGTGTTGACTCATTTATACTGGTATTAACCACTTTATACTGGTAAATACTGGTAAATACCAGCCATGGTTTCTGCCACTGACATGACATAAACTAGTTTTTACCGGTATTTTGCCAACCCTGGTTCCTACATTTCCACAGCTTTCCTACAGGCGTAGTACCTACCTATCATGGATCCATTTTCTTATAGTTCTTATCTTTGTTGTATAGTTCTTATCTCTTATAGTTCTTCTTATCTTTGTTCTCACCCTTGGTGTGGATTGGTGCATATTTTCACTGTGGGCTGATGTGCCCCAGTGAACCTTGTGCCATACTTTACAGTCTGGACAATAGATAGGTACTTACCTTGGTACCTAATGTGCCTAGGTACCTTACCAGTGCTTTCCTAAATGGTTCCCACTACGTCTTTTACAGAAAGGCAGTCAAACAATAGTTGTTTTTCAAATCAATTTTCTGCCTTCTTGCCTTGCAGTCTGCTGGAAACCTGATAGATGGATCACGTTTATGGCAGCCGGGAACCGCACATACACCCATACTTCTGGCTTGCTTCTCCTAATTTCTAGCGCACTAATGGTAAATATTGCAGCAAACTAGACGTGTCTGAAGTACATTCAACATAATTAAATACGCGCAAACAACATACGTTGCTTACAAAATGTACAATAGGCTTTTTAAATATAAAGATTCTGCCCTCCCTAACCCACAAAACATAGCGCTTTAGGTTCGCCAAAGAAGGCTGGGTGACCATTGACTCTCAGCGCCATCTACATCTTTATCAACTTTCAGACCCCATTCCCACTTCTGGGCGGATGTAAAAAGGACTCAAAATAATACGCTAGAGCCGGTCAGAACTGCCGCTATACACCGCGCTCGTCGAAAACGGATCGCTTTACTGATTCTACGGACGATTGACGGATGTCCGACGCACGTAAGACCTGAGACAGGGTGTGAAAGGGTTAAGTAAGCCAGGATCGTGGCCGGCTTGACTACGATCAGCACACAAATACACTAGACAGCTTACGTGTATTGTTGAGAGGTGGTGGTCAGATGGCCCTGATCCGAGTCTTTTTTGTATTCTAACGTAAGTGTGGTAAATTAGTGCAGAGAACCGCCAGACTAGTCCAGACGTCCACCTGTTTAGTCCAGGTGGCACATGACATGTCAAGAGGGCATTAAATTCGATTGGAGCGACGCCTAAGATGATACGAGTCATTGTTTCTGCCTATTAATAGCACCTCCCCCGGAAGTGCTGCAGGCGCTCTTTGATTCTGTCCATTAATATTACTCCCCCAGAGGTGTCATGACCGCTTTTTATGGTATTGTTTCTGCCCATCAATATTACTCCCCCAGAGGTGTCATGTAGCTGCTTTGCATGTTCTTGGAAGGCGCCTCTGGATGTGCGCCATCGTTTTCAAACGGATAATTGAGTACAGTCCCACAATGGATGGGTTCCTGGAACGGCAGGAGAGCGAGCGTATATCGGCCGGAGAGGGCAGAGCAGCCAACCAGCGGGGTACGTCGGCTAGCCCGCCAGGATCGACCGGGTCTAACTAAATAAATAAATAAAAAGTTTTAATTCAGAAGAGTCGATATTGCATTATGTGGACTGGACAAAAATATTACGTCTCTGATCCATTCGACTCTTCGCTTCGCGGAATATCCTCTCATTCTGAAAAAAAAACTGCATTGCAGAACTCCAGAATCGTACGACTTTCCATTTGTCCACAGATCGGCAGGAACTGAACGTTTTTGTGGCGCAAAAGCGCAGGATTGATGCTGACCACGTTCAGATGTGGTAGTGGTGCAGTCTGGTGTTTAAGAGCGTGCCGACTGTAGTTGGCACGCTCTTAAACATACATACTTAATCATATATGCTATATACTGGCTCAATTGCGCTCATAGCGCGAACCATCATCATCTTATGGCTGGAGGAGCAGTATTAGCTCATGCCTGATGTCTGACTGCTTACAATAGGCGAAATGTAACATCAAAGTTGACTTTTAGAATGAAGGTAAATTCATTCCCAGATGCATATGCAGATGCATCCCAGATGCAGATCTCAGAACATTTTGATGACACATGACTTAGAAACTGAGAAAAGCATATGTTTGCTTCCAAATTTCCTCTCGTATGTGCTTGGCAAAGTTGGTTGGGCTCCTTTGAAGGAGAATCTTCTTTTCGTTCCCATATGGTGGGTCCCAAGGCCGCAGTTTTATTATAGCTAAACCTATATTCAGATGTATTACCATGGCCAAGGAAGTAGGAAGTCCAGGCTATGAACGTAAGATGAGGGGGTGGGCAAGATATACGTTGGCTCCACCTTCGAGGCTCAAAGAGGTTGTGGGGGAGAAAGCATAGCCCGGATGACTCCTTGGATCCGCGAGTGGTTGAATATTATATCGGACTGACAGTCAGCGGCAATGAACTGCACGTGCACGTGATAATTGTATTTTTTTAGATGATCAACTGCATATGTACTTACACAGTATTTTAATAGCCGATATTTTCATAGCATTGCAGCAAATATCATTCACATTCTGTCGTCTGTGCGATGCACATGCTTGATTGTATGATCTCCGTACGCGATTATATATGGCTGGCACATCTTCGGAAGCCCGCAATACTGCTATTAATGTTCACGTTTTTTTTAATGCTGAATGAGTGTTGCTTGAGATAAAGCAGCTGAAGCCCTGTGCTAGAACACTGCCTTTGCCACGGGACGTGACAGACGCTGGACTAGTATTAAGATTCCCGCGGAATGCAATTTAGTGGCTTCCATTGGATTATGGCGGTGAGTAATCCACAACAACGAACCAATTACTGTGATTCGAATGCCATTTCTTTGACTTTGTAGCCCTCCCTATCGACATTAGTCAATCCCAAAATTTGCATTGCTGCAGGGGAATGTCTATGGTAAGGGCGTAGCCAAGGGGAGTGAAGGGGCAGCATCCCTCCTTGGATATCTGGATGGCTCTTCCGGGACCCTTCAGGCTTCAAAGCAGTGCCTTTCAGACGTCTGCACGTGCCCCTGGCCTTTAAACCCCCAGCGGTGCCCCACAGGGGCCCATCATCGAAGGCGGGCAAAGTGGGTGGTCTCATCTCTTCCTCTGGATGTATTATGGGCCCAGGAGAACCTGCTAAGGGCCTGCGAGGACCTTCAGACTTCAAGCGGGACCTCCTAGGAGGGGTGAAGGGGTGATCACGTCCTCTCCTGAATATATATGAGCCAAAAGACCTGCTCAGGGCCTTGCGCCGCAGGCACCCAACATCTCCAGTGGAACGTTCCAAGATGAGAGATCGGGTGGCCACTCCATTCCCTGGAGATTGAGGGTCCAGATAACCCGCTAATGGCACAGCATGGACCCCCTCACATCTCCAGGGGCCCACTGGGGCCGCTGATGGGATCCAAGAAGGGTGGGGGGTTACCGTCACTCATCTGGAGGCATGGGGGTCGAGATGGCCAGGAAAAGAAAGAGAAGACGCTTGGTGCCTGGTACACATTTGAAGAGAGGGGTATCCGTCGGTCAAAGCACGATGATGACAAGCGAAGCGCAAGAAGAGGTCTACTCGGACCATGACGAGTTCGACGAATGCGTCATTGGGATCGAAGATGACTAGATTTTCTGTGACGCTGTCAATTGCTGACCTCGTGTGACCTCTGTGGTGGTGCCAGGTGGTGACCTGGCGTGACCTCTCTGTGGCGCTGTCAAGTGCTGACCTCATGTGACCTCTGTGGTGGTGCCAGGTGGTGACCTGGCGTGACCTCTCTGTGGCAATGTCAGGCGGTGACCTGGTGGCTGTCAGAGGTCCAGTCGACTCCCACTGGCTGCCGTCGGCCCGACGTTCGCCTCTTCTGCGCCCGGCTCCGTCTGGTGTACGAGGTGGACGATCAGCTGCGAGTTACTGCCGCGGGAATCCTCCAGCCGCCCCTTCGTGCTCCACGGCCGTGGATGAGACTCCAAGTCAATGTGAGTCATCGCCGACCCTGCTTCACACTTGCCCTCCTACGTATGTACTGCATTCACCCCTGCACTACTTGCCCTACTTATGGACGGGACTCCGAGTCGATGTGAATTTTCGCCGGCTCTCCTTCACCTTCATCCATCGTACGCATTTCCGGGACTCCCGATTCTATGTGAGCTGTCGCGGTCCCTCCCTCACCCTTATTTGCTTACTGCAGCAGTGCGGGGGACTCCGAATCAATGTCAGCTGTTGCTGCCCATCGCAGCAGTTGGCGAGTGGACAATTGAGAGTGACAACTTACTCCGAGTCAATATGAGGTTCTACGCTCTCACCCTCAGGGCGCAGCCCAGATCTTTTTACAGGGGGCCCGACCCAAAAAATACGTTATTTGAAGGAGTCCGCTATCGGCGCGAGACGCACACCGAAAATTTATGGTTCGGCATGATGCAAATTCCCAAACTTTTTTTTTGACATCGTGTAATTTTTTGTTTGTTTGTTAGCGGTGGGCCCGGGTGCAGACCACGGACCGCCCCTCTCACTTACCACAACGCTCATAGATGGACTGTAGTCACTACTTAGAACAGCTGGAATTTCGAAACGCGAACCCTATTTCGCAAAATTTATCAACTTCAAATAGGTAGATGTGCGATGGAAGAGAAATACGGAACATCAAAGAAAATTGTAGCAATCCTGTTCGCTGCCATTCCTTGGCTCATATTGGATTGAAGTAAATTTGTGCGGCTCTAAAGGCCTAGCAGTGTAAGAAACAGGAGCTTCCTTTCATGCTCTGTTTCAGATAGCTCCGGCTGCATCGTCGAATGACCACATGTTCCCGGTTTTTACAATACACGTGTTGCCGACAAGAGGAAACATCACCTACACGACGAAGCCAGGTCCTCTATCTAGTAAGTGTGCGGTCAAAACAAGCACTGATAATTCTGTGATTCTCAACCGGCGAGTGACTGGGGAGGGGGAGATTTTTGCTCCCCCTTTGGCTCATTTTGAATAGCGCCGTAACTGTTGCCGCTAATGCCAGGCTTTTTCTTTATTTGAAACATTTTAAGGAAACAAATTGTTCAAATTTGTCAAATTGTATTTTTTTTCAATAATTTTGCTTCTCTAAAGGGGAGCTTAGACTATGATAAGCTAGGCTATGTTACATTTTTTTCTTGAATCATTCCTTTTTTTGCTATGCTACCTAAATCAAAGCCCCTTTTTCTAGTGTTATTCTACTCACAAGCTAAAAAGTAAGCATTTGCACAGAAAGTGAGTGGTACCATCATCTTAGTCACTTTGATCAACATTGCATTGAAAGGACAACTTCCAAGAATTCATAAAACACCTTAAAGCACAATTTTACCAGCAAAACATGTGATTCATTAATCCTGTGAACAACCTAAACGATAATAATATTGTTGTTAAAACCACCTGCTGTACAAAAAGTGCGAACCCTGCCCTGGCAGAGACGTAGGCAACCATCAGCGTAGGCTTCTGAAAATGATTTTTGTTTCTCTGGGGATGGGGGGGGGGGCACAGTACATGATGGTACCGCACTTGAAATCTCTTAGACCAGTCTCTGGGCAGGTTAGAGACGGTTGCCTAAAAAGGGGAAGCATCCTGGATGCCTGAAGGATCGGGTTCCTAAAAGTCGGGACGGGGTTCCCGTACGTTATACGGGACTGCCCCAATTCTACGATAGGACTGTTCTGGTTTTTCCATGGGACTCTGTCTATTTCAATGGAATTTGGTTTTCCTCATGGGACAATCCAGGTTTTCCTCCATGGGACTCATGGGATCCCATATGTCCCATGGAGAATAAATGCCAATCCAATGGGATTTTTTTCACTCGGTACTGAGCTCAAATAATGGAAGGTTTAAGTGAATAAATACGCGATGCTGAGAACTCATGTAATACGGTTGTCATTTTGTAAAGTGTGTCAGGACAACCTGTAGGAAAGTCCTTATTGGCAGTCTAGCAACCTCGTCGTTTGCGATAACCCCAGTCACGAAAGCACCAGTTCTTTGAGCTGCCCTGTATTGGCACTGCAGCACTCGCACGATCACACGAGACCGACAGACACCGTACAGGACTTTCTCCTCTGAAGGTAAGCCGTGATACTGCCTTTCCTATGAATTTAGAAGCCGAATTTAGTTGGGAAGCACGCGCGCACGGAGCACACAAGCACAGATGCGCCCGCTTTGATAATTCAAGCCCGACTCTGGCGGCCGCACGGCCGCTAGTCACTTCTGGAGACCCCCGGTCACTGATTGGCCGATCAGCCAGAACCGCCCATTGACGTCACATCCAGCATTTAGAAGCTTCTACGGAAGTGGCTTGGCCTTTAGTGAAGGGTACTATGTGATATTTACGGTACCCTATTTTACAGTTACTATTACGGAATACTTTTACAATCGGAAGACTTACGGGATTATACCAATTACGGTTATGGGACAGCCAAACGTATAACTTTATGTGGACTGGGTGTAGTACCGGCTGCACAGTATTGAGGTCACATCTCTGGCGCCGGGATGACTGCCGGAGAGGGGAGGGGAAGGTACAAGGTCCAGTGAACGGCCTCGTTGGGGCGGTGGCTGCTTACGTCGGCATCAGACAGGCGGACGCCGTCTAGGTGCCTGAGACTTGTCGCGCCATGAACGGAGGGGGAAGGGGGCTGAATTTATGGGATCAAGATGCTCACAAACTAACTCTCTTACAAACCTCACCCACCCGATTCAAGGCTATATTAGGTAAAATGTGTGTATGTTTTCCCAGGGGCGGATCTAGAAATTATCATCGGGGGTATTTTGTATTTTGTTCTGGAAAGTCGTCATTTCTTTGGAGCGGGCGCCTTTTCTAATCTGAGGGTGCCAGCGGCAAAAAACATTGAGCAGTCTGGGGTGGGGGTACAATCCAGCGTCCGGAATGGGCGCCTATTTCAATCGAAGTGGCGCCACATATCTATCGGGGGAGGGAGGGGGTGGGGGGGCATACTCCAAGTTTCCTCCTATATCCTGCACTGTGCTTGGCATTCGTGATTTCCTGGTGTGTCGTATGTGCTTGGATACACTGACGACGACCGATACCCATTTGTAGATCCTACACCTACGAATAACCCAGAATATCACCAGTATCCTCACTTAGGTCACTGGGTGACCTTTTTAATGAAGATTTCAAAATGTTGTTGAAAATGTATTGTTCTCACAATTATTGGGCAAAATTGACGCCGAATTCAAGTTTCACTCTAAAAATAAATAGGAAGTTTACCTCGATTAGTACCCCGAGATAGGAACTAAATTAAGGACAATATAACGTTACCTACGTACCGTGACGTATAGTAGGGCAGGATTTTGATGAGGGTTTGAACTCTTTCTGGTTGCATATGCGACTATATAATATCGATATATGTGACTATCGATCTTCTTCGTCAACGCGCATTTTTGACATCGCGTGCCGCAGGTCTATGGAAATGTACGGTGACCTCACATATAGAGGCATAGCTTTGTATGCTTTTGGAAGGCCCCCTGCCTCCATGTTGGCTGTGCCTCTGCTACCATGTTGGCTGCGCTCCCAATGATTTCAACTTTTTACAACTTTCATCTATATGGGACCTCATGTGTTACGCCCGCAATCCATTTGGGCACTCCTTGGGCCTTCATTTATTATGGCCTCCCAATAATTTCAGAAGCCTACACCAATGCTTACAGGACCTCATTTGACCTGGACCTGATTTGACCACATGAATGTGACCAAGGGCGTCGCCACCGGGGGGGCAGTCGCCCCCCTGTCGTGAGACTGGGGGGGCGCCGCCCCCCTGAAATTTGAGGAGGCCCCTATCCGGAAATACACAGGAAAAAAGTGAGCAAGGAGGCGGACGAGACATGGGGGGAGGCCTCCAAGACGTGAGAGGAGGCCCCTAATTCGAAGAAGGAGTCACCTAGGGGAAGATAGCAGGCCCCAGAAATCAAGAGAGTGCCAACAATTGGTACGGAGGCCACCAGGAATGCAAAGGAGGCCCCCAGGATTGAAAAGGAGGCCCCCGTGATTACAAAGGAGGCCTCCAGGATTGTAAAGGAGGCTCACAGGATTGCAAAGGAGGCCTCCAGGATTGCAAAGGAGGCCCCCAGGATTGCAAAGGCGGCCCCCATGATTACGAAGGAGACCCCCATGATTGCAAAGGAGGCCCCCAGGATTGCAAAGGAGGCCCCCAGGATTGCAAAGGAGGCCCCCAGGATTGCGAAGGAGGCCCCCGGGATTGGAAAGGAGGCCTCCAGGATTGCAAAGGAGGCCCCCAGGATTGCAAAGGCGGCCCCCGTGATTACGAAGGAGGCCCCCATGATTGCAAAGGAGGCCCCCAGGATTGCAAAGGAGGCCCCCAGGATTGCAAAGGAGGCCCCAGGATTGCGAAGGAGGCCCCCGAGATTGCAAAGGAGGCCCCATGATTGCAAAGGAGGCCCCCAGGATTTCGATGGAGGCCCCCAGGATTGCAAAGGAGGCCCCATGATTGCAAAGGAGGCCCACATGATTGCAAAAGAGGCCCCCAGGATTGCGAAGGAGGCCCCCAGGATTACAAAGGAGGCCCCAGGATTGCAAAGGCCCACATGATTACAAAGGAGGCCCCCAGGATTGCAAAGGACTCCAGGATTGCAAAGGAGGCCCCCATGATTGCAAAGGAGGCCCCCGTGATTACGAAGGAGACCCCCATGATTGCAAAGGGGGCCCCCAGGATTGCAAAGGAGGCCCCCAGGATTGCAAAGGAGGCCCCCAGGATTGCGAAGGAGGCCCCCGGGATTGGAAAGGAGGCCTCCAGGATTGCAAAGGAGGCCCCCAGGATTGCAAAGGCGGCCCCCGTGATTACGAAGGAGGCCCCCATGATTGCAAAGGAGGCCCCCAGGATTGCAAAGGAGGCCCCCAGGATTGCAAAGGAGGCCCCAGGATTGCGAAGGAGGCCCCCGAGATTGCAAAGGAGGCCCCATGATTGCAAAGGAGGCCCCCAGGATTGCGATGGAGGCCCCAGGATTGCGAAGGAGGCCCCCAGGATTACAAAGGAGGCCCCCAGGATTGCAAAGGCCCACATGATTACAAAGGAGGCCCCCAGGATTGCAAAGGACTCCAGGATTGCAAAGGAGGCCCCCATGATTGCAAAGGAGGCCCCAGGATTCCAAAGGAAACCCCCAGGATTGCGAAGGATGACTCCAGGCTAGCGAAGGAGGCCCCCCAGGATTGCAAAGGAGGCCCCCAGGATTGTAAAGGAGGTCCCCAGGATTGCAAAGGAGGTCCTCAGGATTGCAAATGAGGCCCCAGGATTGCAAAGGAGGCCCACAGGATTGCAAAGGAGGCCTCCAGGATTGCAAAGGAGGCCCCCAGGATTGCAAAGGAGGCCCCTGTGATTACAAAGGAGGCCCCCATGATTGCAATGGAGGCCCCCAGGATTGCAAAGGAGGCCCCCAGGATTGCAAAGGAGGCCACCAGGATTGCAAAGGAGGCCCCCAGGATTGCAAGGGAGGCCCCAAGGATTGCAAAAGACTCCAGGATTACAAAGGAGGCCCTCATGATCGCAAAGGAAGCCCTCATGATTGCAAAGGAGGCCCCCAGGATTGCAAAGGAGGCCCCAAGGATTGCAAAGGACTCCAGTATTGCAAAGGAGGCCCTCATGATTGCAAAGGATGCCCCAGGATCGCAAAGGAGGCCTCCAGGATTGCAAAGGAGGCCCCCAGGATTGCAAAGGAGGCTCCCGTGATTACAAAGGAGGCCCAAATGATTGCAAAGGAGGCCCCCAGGATTGCAAAGGAGGCCCACAGGATTGTCAAGGAGGCCTCCAGGATTGCAAAGGAGGCCCACAGGATTACAAAGGAGGCACCAGGATTGCAAAGGAGGCCCACAGGATTATCAATGAGGCCCCAGGATTGCAAAGGAGGCCCACAGGATTGCAAAGGAGGTCCCAGGATTGCAAAGGAGACCCCCAGGATCGCAAAGGAGGCCTCCAGGATTGCAAAGGAAGCCCCCAGGATTGCAAGGCAGGCTCCCGTGATTACAAAGGAGACCCCCATGATTGCAAAGGAGGCCCCCAGGATTTCAAAGGAGGCCCACAGGATTACAAAGGAGACAACCAGGATTGCAAAGGAGGCCCACATGATTGTCAAGGAGGCCTCCAGGATTGCAAAGGAGGCCCACGGGATTATCAAGGAGGCCCCCTGGATTGCAAAGGAGGCCTACAGGATTGTCAAGGAGGCTATCACATCAAATATATCACATCAAGACCTTTAAAAAAATAGAACTCGATGTCCAAAAGTTCACACCGAGACTCGATCGAATGGACCCCAGCACCGGAAAATTAAGAACAGTTCCGGCAAAAATTACCCGGAGGGCTTTTATATTCCGAAAGGTGCCATCGGCTGAACAAAAAACTCCTTCGGTGGCCGCAGTGGCATATCAAAGGGGCAAATTCCCCCTCCCTCCTAAGAGGGATATGCTCCCAAGAATCGAGCCGAGGCCCCAAAAAGTCGCGCTGGGGCCACAAAAATTCGCGTCCGTCCACCAGAATTCGTGTAGGGGCTCCAAGTAAATACGGCGGGCCCCAGAAAACTCCCTCCGAGGCCCGAAAATCTGCAACAGGAACCGCCAAGATCGCGTTGGGGCCACAGCTAAGTACAACGCGCCCCGCAAACTCGAACCGGTCCCACCAAATATCGCGCTCGGACCCATAATTTCCATCGGTAGTACCACAAATTTGGTCTGGGCATCAAAAATTCACGTCGGGCTGCCAACAATTGGCGTCTAGGGCTCCACATAAGCACCGTGTGACCCCCAAAGTCGCATCGGTATCCGAAAAAGAAGGCCGGAGCCCTCCAAAATAAGGAGGGATCCAAAAAAAAAGTCCGGGTCAGGAAAATGGTTCCGGAGCACCGAACATATCATCAGATGCCTTGAAAAATCGCGTACGGCATCGAAAAACATACCGAAGCTCGAAGAAAATCGAGGTGAGATGGAAAAACATGGCGCCAGTGACTCGAAACATGAGGCCGAGATTCGGAATTTAAATAAAATTCAGAAGAGGTCCACAAAAATCGCGTTGACCCCAGATAACTGGCGTTGGGTCCCCGGAACCACGCGCCTGGGCGCGATAAGTTGCGCTAAGACCAAGAAATATCGCACCGAAGACCCAAAATCGTACTGGGCCCCACAAATGTGCGTCAGAAGCCCCAAATACACACAGCGGGACCCTAAGAGCACAACGGGGACCGAAAATGTAACTGGCCCTCCAAAGCGCAGTCTCGCAAAAAGTGACCAGGCCCGAAAACATGCGTTGCAGCCATAAATAAATATAGCGGGAACTCTAAAAAAACACACCAAAAAAAACACCGGAAGCTCTCAAGGCACACAGGGGCCATGCGACCGCACAAGGGCCTGAAAAGAGGCTGGGGTCGCAATAAGCAACATGGTCCCAGAACGAACAAAAATACCGGGCACTAAATAAATACATTGAGATCATTGAAAGCGCCCCGACAACTAAGAAAAATCATCGGTACACAAAGAAGCAACAAACCCTAAAACGAGCAGAGGTTTCGAAAATGCATTGGGCCTCTAACAAAAATGGATTGGAGCCCTAAGACACATCCGTAGACGAAGAAATACGAAACGGGTCCAAAGAAGTACACTTAGGCAGGGCCTCGGTTCGGTAGCCAACCTGGAAGCATGTTTAATCAAAGATATGAGGTGCATCAAAGCTCAGCGGGTATCCGCATTTCTTCATCATAAAATATGAGAAGTGGGGAACTAATGATCGAATTGAATTAATCGAATTTTCGCAGCGAACGCCCATACAAAGCATTTCATCACGTCAGATAAGGCGCAAGTCTATCATGTGGCAGCAATTAGCAAATCGTAGGAGGCCCAGCAGAATCCGTAGCATCGCACGAAGTGTGGTGAATGCGCCGAATGCGCAAGATGGGTGTGCACATGCACTAACGTTGGCGTCGTGGCGACCGGGCACTATGAACTGGAATGTCTGAAATTGGTAAATTTTACATTTTAAAGTGATCTGTGTAGGTGTAATTTCAGCAGTGCAAGGTGACTTATCGAAGGGATACCAAAAGAATACATTCGAATAGGATGGGGGAGCCAGGGTTGAAATCCGACGAATCAGAAACGATAGTGGTAGTTGAGGCCCCTCGACAGGATAATTCAGTTGGTCACTAATTATTTTATATAAAAAGGTCCCCTTTGACAAAATAGTGGTCGAAATCGGAAGACTTTTTATTGAGTAGGTGGACCCCTCCAAATACGTTTGCCCCCCTCCCCTTGACGCAAATATAGGTACGTCACTGGCACTGGCGGATCCAGGGGGGGGCATTCCGGCCATGCGCTTCAAAGGGGGGGCATAATGTCTTTTGCCCCCCCCCAAACCAATAAAAGTAAACTAAATGAAAATGCAGTAACCTTTGCTTAGGTTAAAAAATAGCTTTCCGGGTGAAATAATCTCCAATTTTAAAGGTATGTTGTTATGATTGTTTGGAAGTCCAATATGGTAGCATAGTAGATTCTGACGCATCGAGGGTTCTATGCTGTTGAAGTTCTGCTTACAGCAAGAGATGACGAAATCAGCAGTTTCATTATTCCTTCGTCAGATAGGTTCATGAAGTTTGTTTAGCCAGTAACGGGCAAGCGGACCCTGTGAGCCAGATTTCGAAAGCGGAATTTGAACAGGATGTTTTGTGCAAGTGACCAGTTGAGCCTAGTTGAGCAGCATGTTTCGTATGTTGGGGTTGGGGTTGCTAAGATGAAGAGACAGGCTACATTCACTAGCGGATCCAGGGAGGGGCCATTCCGGCCATGGCTCCCCCGAAGCGCTTAAAAGGGTCTTTTGGCCCCCCGAAACCAACGGAAGTAAACTGAATGAAAATGCAGTAACCTTTGCCGAGGTTAAAAAAATATCGTCTGGATGAAAGTATCTCCAATTTTAAAGGTATTTTTATAATTGTTTGGAAGCCAATATGGTAGCATAGTACATTCTGACACGCATCGAGGGTTCTATGCTGCTCAAGTTCTGCTTACAGCAAGAGTTGACAAAATCGGATCTGCCAGTGTGTACACGTGCACGTACGTTGACGTGGTACAAGACGTTGAACGTGAGCATGCACGTTTTGGTAAACAAGAACATAAATCCCGTAACTTAGAAGCGGTGGAGGTAGGCTGAGGCCCCTACACAGGAAATTATGTTGTCATTAATTATTATTGTAAAAAATGGGTCCATTTGATAAATAGTGGTAGAAATCCGATGCTTTTAACCAAAAATAGTGGGAGAATGGGCACCCTCCAAATCCCTTCGACCCCTCCCCTGATGCAATTCCTAAGTACGCCACTGTGGGGAGGGGGAGGGGGGGGGGGCTGACGCCGAAAACCGAAAGTTGCCCCCCCCCCCAAACCGGTGGGCTAGATCCGCCAGTGCGTTTGCTTATTTATACCCTGGTATGGCTCAGTTCTCAGCGGAAAAAAAGATTCTTGCTATTGCGCTTTGCGTAAATGATGCACCATGCCAAAAACAAACAAGACATCAATATGAAGCCTTGTTCCCCATTCTGGAACCATACTAAGAGCCTAAAAAAGCAATAGGAGGCCCTAACACAGTGGAGGCCCCCTTTCGGGGGCAGGAGGCCCCCTATCAATATTGCCCCACCTGGAAGAATTTCGTGGCGACGCCACTGAATGTGACGTATGTAAGTGATAATTCTTGTCCTTTTCCTTGAGTATCGACTAATATGAATCATCCGACAAACATTTTTAAAACTAAACGTTGGTTCAGAATATTCGAACTCCTTTACTTAACCTAACCAGTGGCCGGTAATGTTATCGGTTATCGCGAGGTCAAAAAACTAAATCCTCCTCGATGAATGTTGCTAGGCTTTGCTTTGCACTTGGTTTCATTTCGATCTGTGTATTGGTTCTGAAGCTACGAGGGCTGGGGCTGAGAAGCCCCCCCCCCCCCCCCAGTGACTGATGTTTGCGAGAGCAGACCAGTGACTGCCGGGTTAATTTTCACCTTAATGTGATTCCCTCTCTCGAATGCATGCCTTAAACTCTATACAATTTCCCAAATTGCGCGTGTGAGATCCGTCGGCTGAGAATACCTGGCCTTGCTGACATCGCATAGTCATAGAGAATAGTTGACTTTGATGACATCGCATAGTCATGGATAATACCTGATCTTGCTGACATCGCATAGTCACAGATAATATTTGACCTTGCTGACTCGCATAGCATTGCGCGTATGTGCGCCACTGTTGTTTCAAGGTCGACAGAGGTCGAGCAGTCTTGCGTCCGTCCACGGAAAAAAACTACGGTATCTCTATTCACAAATTAATGACATTCGTTCAAAATTAATGAAACTTGAGTGGACATCTAAACCGCTGGAAGCCGGATCCATCACAGTGTATGGCATGTGGCTTCCTATCAGTGATGTGGCTAGTTGCTTAATTTGCCGATAGCACAAAAACAAAATATCTGCTTTCATGTCATGTGCATTATTTGCAATGATAATATGAGCTACCTGTACCCGAAGCATGAGGGCAAGTCGGCGATTTGTATGCCATGGCACTGCCCCGTGTCGCGGCCCTGTGAGTTGCGAGTGCTCTGCGACAATACCCTGTGACAGTGCTCTGTGACGCTACCCAGTGACGCTACCCTGTGAGATGTGAGATGCGACGCTACCCTGTGACGCTACCCCGTGACACTGTTATGTGACGCCACCCTGTGACGCTACCCCGTGATACTGCTCTGTGACGCTATCCTGTGACGCTACCCTGTGACACTGCTCTTTGGCGCTACCCTGGGACACTACCATGTGACACTGACCTCTACTGCAGGGGGAGACGACTGGGACACTACCATGTTACACTGACCTCTACTGCAGGTGGAGATGACTGGGACACTACCATGTGACACTGACCTCTACTGCAGGGGGAGATGACTGGGACACTACCATGTGACACTGACCTCTACTGCAGGGGGAGATGACTGGGACACTGCCTTGTGACACTGTCCTCTTCTGCAGGGGGAGATGACTGGGACTGGAGTGTATCGGCTCTGACACTGCCTTGTGACACTGTCCTCTGCTGCAGGGGGAGACGACTGGGACACTACCATGTGACACTGACCTCTACTGCAGGGGGAGATGACTGGGACACTGCCTTGTGACACTGTCCTCTGCTGCAGGGGGAGATGACTGGGACTGGAGTGTATCGGCTCTGACACTGCCTTGTGACACTGTCCTCTGCTGCAGGGGAGATGACTGGGACTGGAGTGTATCGGCTCTGACACTGCCTTGTGACACTGTCCTCTACTGCAGGGGGAGATGACTGGGACACTACCATGTGACACTGACCTCTACTGCAGGGGGAGATGACTGGGACACTACCATGTGACACTGACCTCTACTGCAGGGGGAGATGACTGGGACACTGCCTTGTGACATTGTCCTCTGCTGCAGGGGGAGATGACTGGGACTGGAGTGTATCGGCTCTGACACTGCCTTGTGACACTGTCCTCTGCTGCAGGGGGAGATGACTGGGACTGGAGTGTATCGGCTCTGACACTGCCTTGTGACACTGTCCTCTACTGCAGGGGGAGATGACTGGGACACTACCATGTGACACTGACCTCTACTGCAGGGGGAGATGACTGGGACACTACCATGTGACACTGACCTCTATTGCAGGAGGAGATGACTGGGACACTACCATGTGACACTGACCTCTACTGCAGGGGAGATGACTGGGACACTACCATGTGACACTGACCTCTACTGCAGGGGGAGATGACTGGGACACTGCCTTGTGACACTGTCCTCTGCTGCAGGGGAAGATGACTGGGACTGGAGTGTATCGGCTCTGACACTGCCTTGTGACACTGTCCTCTGCTGCAGGGGGAGATGACTGGGACTGGAGTGTATCGGCTCGGACACTGCCTTGTGACACTGTCCTCTACTGCAGGGGGAGATGACTGGGACACTACCATGTGACACTGACCTCTACTGCAGGGGGAGATGACTGGGACACTACCATGTGACACTGACCTCTACTGCAGGGGGAGATGACTGGGACACTACCATGTGACACTGACCTCTACTGCAGGGGGAGATGACTGGGACACTACCATGCGACACTGACCTCTACTGTTGGGGGAGATGACTGGGACACTATCATGTGACACTGACCTCTACTGCAGGGGGAGATGACTGGGACACTACCATGTGACACTGACCTCTACTGCAGGGGGAGATGACTGGGACACTACCATGTGACACTGACCTCTACTGCAGGGGGAGATGACTGGGACACTGCCTTGTGACACTGTCCTCTGCTGCAGGGGGAGATGACTGGGACTGGAGTGCGTCGGCTCTGACACTGCCCTGTGACGACATACCACTCGTGCTCAACTGTATCCTCAGCCAGCATCCTTCCAACAACGGTGAAGTTCTCCGTCCATTGCCGGTGTCGGCCGATGTTGTGTTGGGGAGAGCTGGTGCTCAGGTGCGGCTAACGTCAGCGTGGGGCCAATCTCTGTGTGTGTGTGTGTGTGTGTGTGTGTGTGTGTGTGTGTGTGTGTGTGTGTGTGTGTCGCCCTCACCGCTCGGCATGGGTGGAGAAGTTCGAAAATTACTGGTGACGCTCAATGCATGGGGGAAAAGAGTGCTGCCAATCTGGTTGGTTAGGCTCATCCCATGGGGTCCCATGCTGAGAGAGCAAGAAGTTGGTGGCGACAAGACGAATATGGTGGTGCCCAGGTCTCACCAGAAGTATGGGAAACACCACCCTACTAGTCGTATATAACCTCATGAAACGTTGCTTTTGTTCCTGCGTAGTGCAAACAACGAACGTAATTATAACAATAATACTTATTTAATGGCAATAATAGTACTGATTTAGTGGTATTAATACCACTAATTAACGAAAATAATGGTGATAATTTAATGATAATAATAGTACTAGTTGAGTGATCGTTCGTAGTGGCTGGCCACACAGGCCGGCCGCCGGTCACGTGACGCCGTGTGTTTCAGCCGGCGGGTGTCACGTGACGGTGCCGGCAGCCAATCTGACGGTGGTGTCGGCGGCGCCGCTGGCACGCTGCCACGGCCGGCAGTACCGCTGGGTGGCGCCACTGTCGCCCGGCTCGGCGGACCCGACCGCCAGACTGTCGCCCGTCGGCCAAGGTCTGCGCACTGCGCATCAGTTGAGTCGCATACAATGAACGACGGGCGCCGGGGATTGTTTCGGCTGGAAATGCCTGAAATCGTTTGTGGTGTCCGCCTGAAGGTTACATCTGCCCAAACGCATACATACCCAGACGTTTTCTGAAAACCGCCACGAGGCCAAAACGCATACAACCCACAGCATGGTGAAATTGGTAACCACCCACAGGTGTGTACGTACGCACTCATACTACGGCTGTCATATATGGTGGTAGCTTACTACAACTGGTAAGGGAAGGGGGTGGGGGTCCGGCAGAGCCTAGTTCCACATGACCATCGGGGGAAGTGTCTCAACTACAGCATACTGCGAATGCAACGTTCGGACACCTCCAGACGCGTGACGTTGTATCATAGCTAAAACGTGACGCGTGTCCAGTGTCTCAGACGCGTGTCAGAATACGCGACTACATCGACTATGAAACAGGACCAACTCGAATGCCCGACATTAACACGCGTAGCCGTGCTTCTGCTTGAGCAATCTCTGCGGGTTGACGCATGTCGCCGTCGTATAACCAGGCATCTCTGAGTGTACTGTGTGCGCAAGCTGTGCATATTCTGAGCTGGTAGCAGAAGGCTAACAATGTTCATCCGCGCACGGGAAAGCACGCCGTTCACCAGCCTTAGACGCATCGCCTCATACTTCTTTGGGGGTGGGAGGGGATCCAAGGACTGAAAAAAAAACTAATGCCAGGAATAAGTCAGTTTGTGTTTGCTACTAACAACATAGTTGAATTATCAATGAAATTATTCTTCAATCTCAATTTCCTTCAACACGCAAGCATAGTAAACATGCATTTTATTTATTAGTACGCATATATGCATGACTATTCGTGTCAAGGTGGGCCATGACCTGACCTCAATAGGTCGAGTTCCTGGGTTAGCTTACGGCATTATGCGATGAGTGGTGTACCACACAATACGCATGTTCAAAATCTACCCGAATATCGTTCCGAATTGACACAGTATCTCTCTCTCTCTCTCTCTCTCTCTCTCTCTCTCTCTCTCTTTTTTTTTTTTTTTTTTTTTTTTTTTTTTTTTTTTTTTTTTTTTTTTTTTTTTTTTTTTTTTCTCTTTTTTTTTTTTTTTTTTTTTTTTTTTTTTTTTTTTTTTTTTTTTTTTTTTTTTTTTTTTTTTTTTTTTTTTTTTTTTTTTTTTTTTTTTTTTTTCTTTTTTTCTCTCTCTCTCTCTCTCTCTCTCTCTCTCTCTCTCTCTCTCTCTCTCTCTCTCTCTCTCTCTCTCTCTCTCTCTCTCTCTCTCTCTCTCTCCTCATTTTATAATTGCATCTATTTTTATAACAACACCGAAGTGGCACCCCTTTAGACAAGCGTTTTTTTTAACTGATTGGCAATGCCAATGCTGTGATGCCGATACATTCCAAATATCCTCATCATACCTGTTTGGCACATGTAGAAGACAACTCATCATAATTAGCATATATTTCGTTACATTTAATTATAATGGAAATTTGAATAAACCAGATGTCACACAAATTGATAACAGTCTACATTTTCCTGTTGATCTTGATAGAAACATGCATCCAATTTGACCATTACTTACCTTGTACGTGAATTTTCACAGCAGTCTTCTGTTTCCGTAATCCTCATAATGTTCAATTTTGCGAGCATTCCCCGTCACTGGCAGGATTATTGTGCAACGTGGAAATGACACATAACGAACGATTAATATCATTTTAACTTTAGCGCACCATACCTATCTGCTACAAATTCTGCTGGCTACATTCGAGTTAAAGTCAAAATGTACACTCCCAATAGCATGCGCTGTTATCGATGGCAGCCGCATGGTCACACCACCCAACATTGCCGTGGCCACCCACTGGCGGATCTAGCCCACCGGTTTGGGGGGGGGGGAAGCTTTCGGTTTTCGGCGTCAGCCCCCCCCCCCTCCCACTCCCCCAGTGGCGTACTTAGGAATTGCATCAGGGGATGGGTCGAACGGATTTAAAGGGTGCCCATTCTTCCACTATTTTTGGTTAAACGCATTGGATTTCTACCACTATTTGTCAAAGGGGCCCTTTTTTGCAATAATAATTAATGACAACATAATTTCTTGTGTAAGGGCCCCAGCCTACCTCCACCGTTTCTAAGTTACCGGATTTTTGTTCTTGTTTACCAAAACGTTCACGTTCACGTTCAATGTCTTGTACCACGTCTACGTTTGTGCACGTGTACACACTGGCTGATCCGATTTTGTCAACCCTTGCTGTAAGCAGAACTTGAGCAGCATGGAACCCTTGATGTGTGTCAGAATGTACTATGGTACCATATTGGCTTCCAAAGAATTATTTGAAAACATTTTAAAATTAGAGTTTCTTTTATCCAGATGCTATTGTTTAACCTCGGCAAAGGTTACTGCATTTTAATTTAGTTTACTTCTGTTGGTTTCGGGGAGGGGGGGGGCAAAAGACACTATCCCCCCCCCCCCCCATTTTAAGCGCTTCGGGGGGGGGGGCATTGCCGGAATGGCCCCTCCCTGGATCCGCTAGTGTGGCCACCCAGCATATGGAAGATGTGGTTAATTAGAACACACGGATGTCAAATGTAGCCCAGGGGAATCGATGTACGTGAACTGTGGTCATCGTCAGACACTGCACCTATCCTTTGATCGTGCTTGTCCAGCGAACGCTCCTTCTCAAAGGAGAAGGAAAGTTTAGCCATAAAGCGCACCTTGCAACCACGCTTTTCGCCAAACCCGGGGAGTGCACGAGGTAGACTGTCCAAAACCCGGGGAGTGTACGACTATCCAAAAATTACCTGTGCAGAGATAGCGAAACACACTCAGACGATTACCAAGCGGCAGCAGCACGCGAACGTCACCCAGCTACCTGCTGAGCTGTGCCCTGCCCAGTGTCCTGCTCAGTGCCCTGCTCAGTACCCTGCTCAGTGACCTGCTCAGTACCATACTCAGTGACCTGCTAAGTATCCTGTCAGGTGCCCTGCTCAGTACCCTGCTCAGTGCCCTGCTCAGTGCCCTGCTCAATGCCCAGCTCAGTGCCCTGCTCAGTACCCTGCTCAGTATCCTGCTCAGTGCCCTGCTCAGTGACATGCTCAGTACCCTGCCAGGTACCCTGCTCAGTACCCAACTCAGGGCCCTGCTCAGTACCCTGCTTAGTGACCTCCTCAGTATTCGGCCAGGTGACCTGCTCAGTGCCCTGCTCAGTTCCCCGCTCAGTGCCCCGCTCAGTGCCCCGCTCAGTGCCCCGCTCAGTCCCCTGCTCAGTGCCATGCTCACTGCCCAGGGCTGATTCCCTCCCGGTGACAGCAGAAGTACAAGCGGCGGTTGTAAGTGCCACTTCGAGGGATCACGGGTAGACCCAGGCTCAAAGGACAGAGAAACCTGCGAGCCATCTCCACCTTCAGTTAACCAGCCGAATAGTTCCATCTTCGCCCCGCGTTACCAACCTTAACCAACAAAACGAGGATCTCCGATCTCCGGTCCTCACACCCCGTCTCGGGGGGGGGGGGGGGTAGATAAACACCCCCCTCTAATCTCCAAACTAAGCGTCGCACGAAAACGAAAGATGTGTCATCGACGAGTAGGTCCAGACACCACCCGCAATTTCTTTTCCAAAGAAAGTGACGTCACTATAGGGGGCCTAGATTTTCACGATTTACATCATGTTTTTGGCTCTGGGGAGTTCATTTGGGAGATATTTGAAAAAGCAAACATTATTTGGAATCAGAAAAGGAAGACGAAATTGACCAGGGCCTTAACATTTTTGGCCACCCAAAAATCAAAATTTAAGTTTTTGCAAAGTTCAAAATTTAGAGTTTTAAAGTTTTCTTTAATTTGTATTTTTATAATGGATAGAGCGGACCGAAAAACGGTGTTCGAAGTCAACTTGCTCTCATAAAAAATGCTTACTTTAGCCAGAATCTTCGATTTTAACTCTAATGGGCAATTATGCAAAACTAATAAGTAATAAAAAGGCAACAAATAAAAAATTCCTCTCGTGCGTTTTGTTGTGTCCCTAAATATAACCAAACGTTGAAAGTTTCATTACAATATCTTTATCCGTTAAAGCGTGACGACTGGTTGAACTTTTTTGCAGGTGACCTCACCTGACCTTCACTAACTCGTTGTCCCTAGATGACCTGACCTCAAAATTTTGACACAACATGCCAAATTGATGTGGTAAAAGGTATGCCAAATTTCGGCGCGCTACCACGTGCCGTTCTTTCACTATCCGCGGAAAACCTTAGGTGGGGGGGGGGGCCGTCACTAATCCGGGACGTGAGTCTCCGGAGTCGGGGGCCAAACGGCGCGTCTACGAGGCGAAGCTAGCGCGATTTGCGGACATGTATCGGCCACACGTATGCAGCACACACCTATGTAATGTATCGACCAAACCTATGGTGCACGACACTACCTTCTGTGCGAGGAAGAAGCCCTAGTGGTGTCCACGCTGCGTAGGGATTCTGACGATGCGACATGTCCTGATTACTGGCCAGCATTTCGCAAAGGAGCGTTCGCCGTTTTATGGAAATATACGGAACTTGACATATGAGAACGTGCTAGCGGATTGTATGAAAATAGTTTAGTCTGGAAGCATATTTCGATAACGGAAAGCGATCCGTTTTTAACTTACATATTCAGTGCAGTAGCATCTTTTCCTAGGCTCGGAAGCATAAACGTGATGAGCGGTACTTGATCACTTTTGTATTCGAAGTACCCGTAAACCCAAATACCTTGCCTCAACTTGGCGAAGCACATTGACTAATACCAGTTAAAGCAAAGCAATAAGGAAGTAACTGATCACAAATAGGAATTCAAAACATCATTTATTCTTATTTCAAATGCAAAAATATGTGTTGCTAGGCTTGCTTTCAGCATATTCCGAGCAGATAAGTTGTTGTATGTGTATGTGGCTATGCTAAAAATATGTGTATGTGGCTGTTGAGACAGATTTTACCGTCTGGCATCCAGGTAAAGTAAATTATTTGAATGAGCTACGCAATAAGATCAATCTAATGTATCTGATATGTAGTGAATAATTAATAGAGTAAAATGATTAATTATAATTAATCATATTCATTATCATGCCGTTTATTCATCACATATACAAGAACTGATAATTATCAGTTCTTGTCTAGGAAGCTAGTATTTGTCGTCTGACCATTTGTGACAACTACATGTCGGCGTTAACGTACGTCAACAGACGGCTGCTTGCACTGCTCTGGTTACAATTGCTTAGGTACTAGAAGGACGGTATGAGCTTTAGATATTACTTCAGAGTACGGACATATCCAGTGTCAAACACAGTGTTCGGTATAACCGTGCTCATTTCACATAAATGTATTGATCTTCCAGCCATGGAACTCATTATCATAATTGCGGTTGCTCTGGACAAGGCAAATATGATGCATAGCAGATATTCCCAGCATTAAATATTGAACACAATCCATCCCCACTGCCCAGTAATCCGGAACATAACATTTTTTTAGTGATGGGTGTCCAACGACTGCCAAACATCGGCCATTTTGAAAAGTAGATGTGCGGCTGCCGAGTGGCAGTTCCACGATGGTCCAATATCCGTATATGTTCATCAAATGTGAGGCTCCCTCTGTGCCAACTTTGGTGCTTTTATTTTCATTTTTAATGCACTATAGGATTGCTCATCCCAGCTAAGCCGTCGAACTACAGCAGCATTGTTGAGTCAACGGACCAACCCATGGGCTGCACGTTTCTTCATTTCAGCAACATACCGCCGGCTCATCACCAGGCCGGGTGATGGACATCGCGCCTTCTCCCACCAGCCGACCGTCCAGCCGGCCCACTCAGCCGGCCATCCCGCCGTGGTTAGTGGCAGCGCTCGCACGTTGTCACAGCACGCTGCCGCCAACGGCACCACCACTGACGGCAGGCTCGCCGGCCGGTCGACACACCTCAGCCAGCACGACTTGATCGACGTGGGCGGCACGGCTCACGCGTTTCGCGGCGCAGCCGTGTGGATCGAAGCCAGCGGCGTGCACTGCAATCGAGACGAGAAATACGAAGCGGCGATGCAGACTGTCGACAACACGCAGGATCTCTCCGTGAAATTCGAGCTGGTCGGCGCTTACGGCCACAAGTTGCGCCTGGGCTCCTTCTCGCAGCAGACGTTGGGCTTCAAGTGCACAGTTTTGATGACGGGCGAGGACGTGGTTCGGGCGCCCGACCTTTGCGACGTCGACTACGCGGCGTGTCGTCTCAAACCTCGCATCCGCAGGACGCAGGGATTCGAGTCGTGGGCGATCACAGTTGGCCGGAACCACGACCTGATGCCGTTCTGCCGGTGCAGCCTGGTGGACCTGAGCCAGCCTCAGCGGCTGGTGAGGGTGGTGCCGGAGCCGCCGGAGCTGCCCTTCTACACAGGCAGCAGGCTTCAAAAGCAGGCCGAGTACGGCCTGATGGCGCACAAGATGGATGCGATGGCAATCGTGCCGAACGTGGATTCTATCTTCTTCTCTCCCCCCGAAGCCAAGGGCAAACTTACTGTTGGGACAAAGGTCTGCCGCGGACAGGAGGCGATGGCGCCACGGCTCATCACGCAACATAACCAGCACATCTCATTCGCCGCCACCTTGGTCGAAAATGCTACCATCTGTCCTGCCCTCGGTGCGAAGCTAATGGCTCTCAAAATTGTTCCGAAATCCAAGACCTGCCAGGTTGCAATGTCGCGTGGCACGATGCCCTGTCCGACATTGGGCTTCACGCAATGGGTGTTTCCGTTTCCATGGAACAGTCTGCTTGTGCGCGCGCTGGCAATGCACTCCGGTGGCGTCTTGTTATCAGCTGCCTACTACATCTCGCTGCCACTGCATGTCACCCAGCATGTGGTGCCTGGTCAGCCGTACTTGGTGCAGCAGATGGTCATGCCTGTGAAGCCTAGCTTGGACGGAGCCGGCAAAGCCACAGTGGTTCAGGCCGCTGCCGACGAGCTGAACATCGAGTACCAGAACCTGGCAGAAGGCTGCGTGCTCCAGCTGGAGATGGTGCCGAAGAATGCGCCTGATAACATCGATAGTCACTGCCCGCCTCAGTTGCCGCTAGACACCGACACGGGACCGTTTGAAGCGAACGCGATAGAATTCATGGTGAAAGGTGTCGTGTTCTGCTTTGTCGCCTACTTCAGCGGCTCCCACCAGGCCAGGACGTTCGGTTTTTCTTTTGACGGAAAGACAGTCTCTTCCAAGGACCAATACGTATTTGAAATGACAAAAGTGATGATCGTCGATATGGATCCGTTCGCGTTTTACAGGTACAGAGTGCAGCTGGGGAGCTCGCTCACCGGTGGTGGCAAACGTAAGCTGACGGTGTACCAGTCGGGCATGCCCATGTACGAGAAGATGGTGAAGCTGGCCATCGGCAGCAAGCTCCTGTCGGTTCAGTTCGGCCTACCCGGCTTTTGTGGCCAGTGCCCCTCAACAATAGACGGAATTGACGAACTCTTGGCCAGCACGAAAATCATCAAGATACAAGTGTTGCTACCCAAGTGCGGACCGGGCCGCTGCGTGCAACAGAGAATCGCCGGCACGTTCCGCGCGCGGGCTGGCGACGTAAAGCTGCCGATGAAGCCCGATTGGGTGCTCAACGTGCGGCCGCACTGGAGCTGGCAGCAGGCCATCGCTATCCACAACGTCAACTCGGCCGTCATCTTCAGGGAGACGGCCGGCGAGGCGCACGATCCCTTCGAGATCAAGGTGCTGCTGCGGGACTCCAAGCCGCTGGTGCTGATGTCGGGCCAACAGGTGCCGCTGCCGCCGCCGCCGATCACGCCGACGTACAAACTGTTGCAGCGCCACAGCCGCGGCATCCAGCTCGGCTACGGCGAGCCGGGAGACGAGGGCAAGCCGTCGGCCGACCTGATCGCCACCTTCCTGTACGTGGCGTGGGACCTGCTGACCGTGGAGCTGGCGCTGGCTGACGCGGGAGCGCCCCTCTGGAGGTCGGCGCGCGGCCGCACCACGCCGCGCTTCAAGTCCATGGACATGGGGCTCGAGGAGACCCGGTTCTGGAGCAGCGCTGCGTTCACGTCGCTCGGCGTCGTGGCCGCGCCGCGGTCGGCCCTGCTTCGCTACGTCCAGCAGAGTCCGTGCCTCACCGAGGACGTGAACCCGCTGCTCGGCGAGCCCTGGGCCCAAGAGTACGACGGCTCGCCGCCGGCCTGCATGTTCATGGGCAGCATCCTGAGCAACGCGGCGCTGCAGAAGTGTGTGTCGCGGCTGCCCCGGTGCGGCGGGACGCGGCGCTTCGTGCACCCTGGCCCCGACCGCTCCGCCTGGCCTGATTGTCTCTACAACCAGCAGTGCTCGCAGGCCAGCATGCTGGATGACAAGGTGAGCACACCGATCCGGCTCTGTCTGACCAATATAGCGCTGCACACCTGTTGCAGAAGTTGCATATGCACTTGCTCGCTGCAAGGTAAAATGTAACCTACACCGCTCGCCAATGCCAATGTGTTCGAACAGGGTATTCCAGGTACGAACACTTCCGGTTGTTTGTCAGATATCTTACACAACCGAATATGTGTTTCAATGCTGATAGAATAATCCAATTTAAGAAACATTTTTGTTGCAGGGAATGAATGAAGGAATAAACAAAAATACATTTACATATATATATATATATATATATATATATATATATATATATATATATATATATATATATATATATGTAAAAAAAAAAAAAAAAAAAAAAAAAAAAGTGTGTGTGTGTGTGTGTGTGTGTACAAGCAAATTAGACTATTTCAACCTAGTGAGGCTGCCCAGCGCCATTTTGTCTTTAGGTTATAAGTGCTGTTTGACTTCTGTGCTTTTTCATGTTCTAGCCTTTAGCCTTATAATTTAAACTGTCTAGCATAAATGATATTTACCTAGTTGTCTAATTGTCTAAAAGACAATTAGATTAGACCATAAAAAAATAACATAGAAGACAGTGTCTGTCTCTGTCTAGTGTGTTAGTGTTTTCAACTCTTTATTTAATTTTTGTCAGTTGTTTAGCGAGTGATTTCTTCTTTCTTTAAAACCACACCACTTGTTAATTTTCTGCACAGCGACCTTGTGTCAAGTGTTGACCAGTGCCAAGTGTTGATTGCCTATTGTGTTATGTCAATTGTCCATTGAGTTAAGAATAGATGGCTTATGCTGTGTCTTTTGTGCTTTTGACTTCAGTGCTTTTTTTAAAACAGCAGTGGATTAGCTTGTAAGTGCTGCATAGTTAGAAACTTGCACATATATATGCTTTGTCAGTTATTTTCTCTGCTCTGTTATTTTGTATATCATTTTGTAGCAAGTCACTTTTCAATCTAAATCTTGAATAAGCTGCAGCCTGTAGGATGGTTTCTACCAGGATGCAGGCACTAGAGGAGGAGGTTAAAGCAGAGCTTTCCAGTATTTTGGGGATGACTTGCAGGAATATGAGATCCAGCGATACAATATGTTTTCGTGCAATAGAGGTCCAGCAGTGAAAAGGGGTGGTGTGATGCTCTATGTGAATAGCTTATTCAGTTCTCAAAAAGTAGCAGATGAGGTAAAGAATGTGTCTGTGGAATCCATTTGGCTTGCTGTTACCGTGGGAAAAGGCAACAGCAATAAACTGAGGATAGGAGCTTTGTACCGATCAGGAACCTTGCCACATTCTCAGCAACTGGAGCTCGATAAGGCGATTTGCGAGGAAATCAGTAGAAACTTTCGGAGGAAATGCCCTATTCATGGTGACTTTAATCTAAAAGAATATGAAAATGTTCGTGTTGGCTCCCCATCATGTAGGTACACTGTTTAGGAAATGCCTTGAAGAGGATCTGTTCTTACACCAGTTTGTAACAGAACCAACTAGGCAGGGCTCATTCTTGGATCTTGTCTTCTCAGATTTACATGATTTAGTTCAAGACTTGACTGTAGGAGAAACTCTGGGAAGAAGTGGCCATAACATAGTGAGATTCAAGGCACAAGTGGAGGGCACAATCAAGGATAATTTGGCAAAGGTTCCAAATTTTAACAGGGCAGACTTGGAAGATGTGACTAATCTGCCAACCATACACCACAGTTCAGTGACTGGTGATCGTATAAACGTTGTTGATTTCATTGATAGTGATGTTGTTTTCAATCTTATCAGGAAAATAAAGCCAAACAAGGCAACAGGACCTGATGGAATTTATGCTAGGGTATTGCGGGAAGCTGAAAAGGAACTGACAATTCCACTTCGTATAATATTTTGTAGATCAGTTTCACAAAACGAAATTCCAACAGGTTGGAAAACGGCAAATGTAGTTCCTATTTTCAAGAAAGGAGACAGAGGGAAAGTTGAAAACTATAGGCCAGTAAGCCTCACATCCCTAGTCTGCAAGGCACTGGAATCAATTATCAAGGATATAATAGTTAGTTTTCTGGAAGGAAACAGATTGATTCAAGATACTCAACATGGGTTTAGAAAAGGGCGATCGTGTCTCACAAATCTCTTGGACGATTTGAATTTTGCTACAGAACAATTTGATCAGGGAAATCAGGTTGATGTAGCATATCTTGACTTTAGTAAGGCCTTTGACAAGGTATCCCATAAACGGTTAATGATGCAGCTTCAGGGCCATGGTATTGCAGGTAGCATCCTAAAATGGATAGAGTCGTGGCTTTCAGATAGACAGCAGAGTGGTGGTAAATGGTACAAAGTCATCATGGCAAAATGTTCTTAGTGGAGCCTCCCAGGGGTCAGTACTGGGGCCACTATTGTTCATTATATTTGTAAATAACTTTGAAAGTGGCCTAAGCAGTAAGGTTTTGAAATTTGCGGATGATTTGAAGGTCTTTAGAGCAATAACAGGACACAATGAGCAGGTCTCGCTGCAGAAAGACTTAGACGAGCTTGTGAAGTGGTCCGAAAAATGGCAAACGAAATTTAGTTTTGATAAGTGCAAAATCATGCATGTAGGCAGGCAGCATATGAAGGCTCCATACTTGATGGGTGGCGAAGTACTATCTGTGACTCGGCAGGAGAAGGACTTATGTGTTATTTTGAACACAAAATTGGGGCATCGGAACAGACCAAAGAAGCCAGAAAGAAGGCACTAAGAATGCTTGGGGCAATAAATAGGAATGTATCATACAAAAGTGAGGAAGTCATCAGGAAGCTTTACTGTGCATATGTCAGGCCACATTTGGAACACTGTGTCCAAGCTTGGTCCCCTAGTTATGAAAAAGATTGTTGGCTTTTAGAGAGAGTACAAAAGAGGGCAACAAAAATGGTTAATGGTATAAACAACCTGGCATAAGAGGAAAGATTGAAGAAATTGAATATGTTTTCACTTAGATATAGAAGGCTGAGAGGAGATCTCATCGGGGTATTTAAATTTGTTCATGGTGAGGAACAGAGATATCTCAGGGAAATGTTTGAATTTAACAGAAATGATGCAGTTAGAGGTCATCAATTCAAAATTAAAGTTAATCACAGCAGGACAAGGTTAAGACAGTCTTTCTTCACCTACAGGGTAGTAGAACATTGGAACCAGCTGCTAGAAATCATTGTCAGTAGCAGCACAATGAACATCTTTAAAAACAGCATAGACACTCATTATAAGAAAAGAGGGCTTGCTTTTCGGTATTCCAGGGAGGGCTGATCGACGGATTTGGTGGGCAACTGGTTTAGTGTCCAGAGTGCAGCCAAGAAGGGCCCTTGTGGCTCATAGTTGCACTGATCTTTTATGTCTTATGTCTTTATATATATCTATATACACACACCTGGTGCATCACAGTGTGTGGGTCACTGTGGGCAATGTGCCCCTCTCCCCGATATAGATGTGGCGCCCCTTCAAAATGTTTGAGTACACTCTCACCCCTCCCCACGTTCAACAAGTGTTCAGCCATTGGAGCCCCCAGAGTTAATATGACGACTTTTCCGGGAAAATGGCATGTATGTATTACCTTCGAGGGCAGTAAGAGGAAAGCCTTTTCGAGAGGAAATTTTCCTCTAATTGTCTATTTTAAGAGCTCGGCTGGCTTATACTGTGTATATGTGGGTTATTAGGACAACCAGCATCCTGTTCCCTGGCTTCGCATCGGAAGAATATTTTGATAGGGAAGTTTTCTTCCCGAAAGGTGTCAAATTAAACGTCCATCAGGCGCTTCAATGGAATGACACGGATATTTCATCACTATTTTCTCCATCAAGTTGTTTTCCTATTCCCAGTGTGCTGATTCAGCTGTTGCCAAAGCACTATTGTTATGCCACGCATCTCTTCCGTCTGAATTGCATTTGCTCAGGACAACACAATTTTGTTATTTAAAATCGGAGGTATCATAAGGAATGGAAGTATCCCCGCCATCCCCCCCTCCAAAAAAAACACGAATTTTACATGCCCGAACTGCCGCCTAAGCTTTTAAGTATTAATGTATTCTTACTTGAGCTGAATGGTCCTTTCATTAGTTGTAGAATGGCGTCCGGTACGGCAAAATGGGTTACAAGTTGGTGGAGCAGTGGAGTCCGGAAAATGTTCCCATTTTCCCACCCTTCTTTCTTCTCATGCATCCGCTTTCGTTAAGATCATCAAAATTGTAAATACCTTACGAACATGTGGATTACGTTGCAAGGAATCGACTGCCGCGAGAAAATCTGCCAATTGGTTTGCGGAAATCTCAAAGGGATTGCTCGCGGCATCCGCAGCCGGTCGCGGTCCTCCCGCAATAGGATTAGAGTAATGCAACAGAATTTGTCGCGTGCTATCATGAATGCATGTGTGATGTGGGCACGTGTGTGACATAGGTACATGAATGCATGAGTGGAGGCTTCATTCTTTTGCTTGCTATCGAATGATTTTTATCGAGAACGTTTCAGATCTTCGCATCATATCTTGCAAACCGTACTATTTGAGACGTCACATTTATCGTCACTGTGCACTCAAAAACCCATTTTATGCATAACACCAATAGCCCTGTCGTAAGAGCTTAAAAGAGAGCACCCGAACATGCCTTTTTCAGCACCGAGATCTATTTCAAATGCATCCTGCCTCGAATTGATTTCTGAACGACTTTGTCAGGCCGATGTGAATCAGCTGCTGAGCGGAAAGCTGGACTTCGCGCTACAGGTTCCAACCGTGGTTATCATCCCGCTACACGACATCATGGGTGAGCTGGAGAACGACAAGACCATCCAGAACTTGGTTCTCTTCTTCCTCAGCAGGAAGCTGCAGGTAAAGAAGGTCGACAGCAACTACAAGGAGTGGTTCACCTTCGTGGAGGTGCCGATGCCGCGCGACTACTTGGCGCGGGACGCCTACCGCGGCTTCCGCATCATCACCAGCATTGACGACCAGTCGCGCACATCGATCAGGCTGCTGGACCTGCAGGAGGAGCGTCCCGACTCGCACGGCCAGGATCTCTGGTCACACATGTTCCAGGAGCGCTTCATCCTGTCGCGGGTGTACCTGTTCGTGCACAAGAGCGACCGGATGAGGTTCACATCCGACGCGCACGCCATTGTCGACTGTGTGCCCAGCTTCGACAAGTGTGCCGGGCAGAACCCATGCAGGAACGGCGGCACGTGCACAAAAAACCAGTGCATCTGTAAGCCTGCCTATCACGGAGAAGACTGCAGCTTGACAGAATGTCCCACAGTCACCTGTCAGCACGGTAAGCAGCTAGCTACCTGTCTCGTGCCTGCACGCTGACTGGCGTAGCTTTGTGTGATGTCGAAGTGTGTCGATGGCCGTCCTCTTGAGTTGCTTGTACGGCTGCCGTTCATCTCAGTGAAATTGAATAGCAACCCCATGACACTGTACGAAAGTTGGTGGAAAAGAATGAGCTGAAAATTGCTGCTGCAGATACATCTAGACCAGTGGTCTCGAGTGGAGAAGGTAGTATTGTGCGCACAGCAGCCGCTACACCAACTTCTTCTCAACTGACATTGCGTATTTCGCGTTGCAACACTAGTTTTGTCTTTCCGTAGCGCGAACTTCCCAACCGTAAGCAGCAGTTTTACTGGTCATCTTCCGCCTATGGCGGCATTGTATGATCATACTCCACCCATACTCACCGCCTAGGAACGGGCCGAGCCTAAGCTATGTCCATTTCCAGCCCCAATTTTCGTGACGTAAGCCATTGACACCATAGAGGGGACGGTCATGATTATCGACACGCTATGGGAGGTTTATGCGTTGGCACGTACCAATATAGGGTGCTGCTTCTGCGTGCCGGCATGAGTCAGTGCGGTGTAGCGGTGTAACACAGTATCCGCAGCAACGCCTTCCACCGGGCTGCCACAGGTGGGACCTGCGTCCCAGTGGATCCTCCGCCATACTACGCCTGCCACTGCAACATAAAGCTGTGGACGGGCAAGGTTTGCGAACAAATGTTCGACTACTGCTTCTCAAAGCCGTGCCTGCACGGCGGCACATGTCAGCCCAAGCTGGGCGGAGTGACGTGCAAGTGTCCACAAGGCCGCCGCGGGGAGTTTTGCCAGGCTTTCACAGACGCCTGCTCTCGTCAGAAGCCGTGCAAGAACGGGGCCACGTGCCACCCGCGCGACATCGACGGCGAGGAGGCGTACGAGTGCAAGTGCCCGCCTCGGTTCACCGGTCCGCACTGCACCGTCTCGCGGGCTCTGCACTTGGCAGTGTTCCACCTGGAGAAGGGCATGGCGCTCTCCGACTACCCGATCAAGCTGGCCATGCAGACGCAAGGCACGCAGCCGCTGCGCTGCTTCTTCGACCTACGCGACACCAACTACGTGGAGGTCCTGTCGGAACAGCTCACCACCTCGAGCGTGAATCGAAAGAGACTCTGGCGGCGGCAGAAATTCGACGTGTCCGAGTACTCGTACCGAAGCGGGTTCTACCTGTACGAGTTCTCCCACACGTACGTTCGGCCCGGCACGTACAACATCACCGTCAAGTGCACCAACAACGGGTTCGACCTGCCGGTGCACATGCCACCGGCAGTGATCGCGGCCAACGCCAACCCGGAGCTGTGCGTGCCGTCGGTGGCGGTGCGCAACTCGGGCCTGACGCGCGCCGCGGCGCCCACCTACTACCGGCGCGACACGATCCGTCTGTACGCCGTCACCAAGTCGGACTGTCCGGCCGTGCAGGTGAGCCAGGTGCACTGGTCGGTGCACCGCATCTCCGAGGCGCAGCCGTACCCGACGGCCAGCAACCAGGCGGCGCTGGGCGACACGGTCGTCGACCAGCACGACCTGCGCGTGCCGGCCTACCTGCTCGCGTACGGCCTGTGGGCGGTGAAGATGCGCGCCGACGCGTACCTCAGCTCGCTGGGCACCGTGTCGGCCTTCCAGCTGGGCTGGTTCCGCGTGCAGCCGCACCCGCTGCACTGCATGCTGGCCGGCGGCGACCGGCTGTCAATGCCGCAGGACGACATCTGGCTGGACAGCGGGCCGTCGCGCGACGTCGACCGGCGCGACGGCCAGCTGCGCGGCGTCGCCGTCGAGTGGCGCTGCTGGCGCTCGCCGTCCGGACAGCAGGACGCCTTCTGCCGCGGCGCCAATCGTGCCCTCTCTCAGCACGGTAATTGGCCGTCCGCTGCCTCTCACACCGGCCACCTCGGCAACACCGGCACCGGACACGCTGCCTCTCACACCGGCTACCTCAGCAACACCGGCACCGGACACGCTGCTTCTCACACCGGCCACCTCGGCAACACCGGCACCGGACACGCTGCCTCTCACACCGGCCACCTCAGCAACACCGGCACCGGACACGCTGCTTCTCACACCGGCCACCTCGGCAACACCGGCACCGGACACGCTGCCTCTCACACCGGCCACCTCAGCAACACCGGCACCGGACACGCTGCCTCTCACACCGGCCACCTCGGCAACACCGGCACCGGACACGCTGCCTCTCACACCGGCCACCTCAGCAACACCGGCACCGGACACGCTGCCTCTCACACCGGCCACCTCAGCAACACCGGCACCGGACACGCTGCCTCTCACACCGGCCACCTCGGCAACACCGGCACCGGACACGCTGCCTCTCACACTGGCCACGTTACCTGCCCTGCTTGGCACTTTATTTCCCACACTGGTCACGTTACCTGTTGTGCCGATCACGTTGCCTACACTGCTTGTTACTTTATCTCCCATGCCGATCGCGCTACCTGTTGCGCCGATCATGTTACCTGTCATGCTTGTCAGTTTATCTCCCACACTGGCCACGTTACCTGTTGCGCCGATCACGTTACCTGTTGCACCGATCACGTTACTTCCTTGCATGTCACTTGATCTTAACTTGACGACTTTATGATACTTTATGACTACCATGAATCACACATTTGGTGGATGAAGTGCGTTTTTAGCGCAAACATTTTGACATTTGACTTTTGCTGGTCTAGTCTATAGAGAGCACACTGCTCTTAACCACACTTTTAGAAAGAAGTTCAGTATATTTAAGCAGAACGGCGGATGCAGTTCGAAGCCAGTTGACACTCCTCTTGTCGCTGCCACCTGCACTCCTGTTGTTCTCTGGCTGTCCAGGTGCTCGCCTGGACGTGCCGGGCTCCAAGGTGAACGTGCACCGCCAGTACGTGTTTGAGCTGCGACTGCACCACGCCGCCACCAACCGGTCGTGCAGCCGGCGTCAGACGGTGGACGTGACGCCGGCGGGCAGCAGTCGAGCCAACATCGTCTGCCAGTACAACTGTCTGGGCGCCGCCGACTGGCAGGACAAGATCTCGTTCCGCGCCGACTGCACCAACTGCCGGGGCGACTTCAGCGTCATGTGGCGCATCGCGATCGAGGGCGGCGCCGGCGGCATCATCAACTGGCGCGACGACACGTCGTTCGGCGCCAACGACAGGCACCTGATCATCAACGCCGGCGTGCTGAGCCCCACCTCCGCCTACCAGATCTCGGTGCGCGTCGGCGCCGCCGGCACCGACGCGTCCAAGTCGGGCTCGGCGCAGATGACGACGCTGGTGTTGAACAAGCTGCCGTCGGGCGGCCGGTGTTCCGTCACGCCGCCGGAAGGCGTCAGCGGCAGCGCCATGTTCACGCTGGCGTGTGACGGCTGGCAGGACGAGCACCGGCCGCTGTCCTACCAGTTCGCGCAGGCGCGCGTCGGCGCCGACGGCTTCTCGGTACTGTACGAGGACATCAACCCGCTGGCCGAAAGCATCACGCTGACCATTGGCGACCCGTCGCGCGGCTTCGCCAGCTCGGTGCGCGTCGTCGTCACGGACGCGGTCGGAATGACGGCCGTCACCAGCGTGAACGTGACCGTGCGGCCACCCGTCGCCATCACCGAGACGGACGTCATCGCCTACACCGAGGAGGCGTTCAAGCTACTGCCCAGCGGGCTGGACAAGATCGCCGAGGCCATCCACCAGGGAAACTTTCCGGCGGCGCTGCAAACCGTGTCCGCGTCGTCGTCGCTGCTCAACCAGATCACCGACCCGACGTCCACGGACGACGTTGTGGACGTGGAGACGAAGCGGAAGCTGCGCAGTCAGCTCCTCAACTCGATCGACGCCGTGCCGCCGTCCACGCTGGGCATGCTGCGGCAGACGGCCGACGCGTTCGCGACCATCGCCGGCGGCCACCGCGACGAGTACTACCCGGAGACGCTGGAGAGCCTGCTCAACCGGACCGACCGGCTGACCAGGGCGCTGCGCGACGACTTCGCCGCCGACCCGTCCGTGCCGCCCAAACTGGTGGAGAAGGCGGCCGGCAGCGTGCTCAACGCGTTGTCCAGCACGCTGCGCGTCGCCACCGAGGACGTGGAGGCGCCCAGCCTCGAGCCGGTCGACCTGTTCTATCCCAACAACGAGCGCGACTACGACGTCTTCGACGAGAAGCGCATCGCGCACCTCGCCGAAAAGCGGCACCGCGTGGCTCGAGTGGCCGCCAAGTTCATGGAGGCGACGAACAACATGTACGAGACACTCGGCCGGCACCTGGAGCCGGGCGAAACACCCAAGATTCTCAAGTCGGACAGCATCGACATGTGGGTGCAACACTTCGACCGGCGCACGGCCACCAATTCCACCGTGATCGGACTGGCCACCCGCGGGAAGGCGGCGGAGACGGACAGCAACTACGCCGTGCTGCCGAACGTAGCCGACATCCTGACCGACCAGCCGGCCGACATCACGACGATCGAGGTGACGGTAACCACCATGAAGCACAACCCCTATTGGTGGGATGAGGAGTCGGCCAAGAACGTCACCACCGACGTGGTGAACATCAACGTGCGCGGGGTGCCCGGCTACCGCGCCATCGCCGTCGGCAGTATGCGCGACAAGATGGACATCTTCCTGCAGCGCAGCAACTCCGATGTGGAGCGCGTACAAGGCAAAGCCGTCCTCCTCGACTGGTACCACACGCTGAACGGCCGCAGGAACTTCCCCGAGGAGGCGGACGTGGTGAACCACAAGATCTACATTCCGCCCGGCGGCTACTCGCAGATCATCCAGGTGATTCCCATCCCGCAAGTCGCGCTCGCCACCGACCGATCCAACCCGAACATCACGTACGAGGTCCCCGTCAAGCTGTTCCTCAGCTTCCTGCAGGACGAGAAGGCCAGCATTCAGCACATGACGGACAGCTTCGACCAGCAGGCACAGCGCCGCGCCTGGACGCTGCCGAAACACCATCGCCAGCTGAGCGACCGCGAGGTGAACGTGTACACGGTCATCCACTCGACCAACGGCAGCCAGGGCCGCGTCGAGGAGTGGTACCTGGGCGTCATGCTGCACCCAGAGACCGGCAAGCGGCTGCTCAACAGCACCGTGGTGGTGCCGATCGGCGGCGGCCAGCACACCGGCGCTGACGGCGACGTCGGCCTGACGGGCGCCCTGCCCGTGCAGCACGATCCTGATGGCCAGCGGCAGATGTGGTTAGTAGCCAGGGAGACCGGGTCCGGTGAGTGGAGCGTCCATGGTTAATACAGGGTCACACACGCACGCACGCACGCACGCACGCACGCACGCACGCACGCACGCACGCACGCACGCACGCACGCACGCACGCACGCACGCACGCACGCACGCACGCACGCACGCACGCACGCACGCACGCACGCACACACACACACACACACACACACACACACACACACACACACACACACAGATATATATATATATATATATATATATATATATATAAAAAAAAAAAAGTTGCCGACAGGTGTCAAGGTCGAAACACGTCGTTGTGGAGCTCCTACTTACCAGATAAGTCGTTGCAGAACAGGGCAGTTTACTAGACTAAACTGCATATAGGTATTTAGCAATTACTTCCGTGCATATATTGGCATAGTTTTTATCTAATAAACATTTTTTAACAAGTAGATTATACTATTTCAATCTAGCGAGGCTGCCCAGTGCCATTTTGTCGTAGGGTTTTTATCTGTCTTTGTCCACTGTGTCAGTGTTTTCAGCTATTTATTAAATTTTTGGCAGCTGTTTAGCGAGTGCCTTCTTCTTTCTTTAAAAACCGCCATCAATTTTCAGCACAGCAATTACCTTGTAAGTGCTGCATAGTTAGGAACTAGCATACACCTAAGCTTTGTCAGTTATTTTTATCTGCTCTGTTATTTTGTAGATCATTTTGCAGCAAGTTACTTTTCAATATAAATATATAAATAAGCTGCAGCCTGTAGGATGGTTTCAACCAGGAGACAGGCACCAGAGGAGGAGCTTAGGGCCCTTAAGGCAGAGCTTTCCCAGCTCAGGGCTGCCCTTGCTGCAAAGGGTAGCCGAGAAAAGGAAACATGTAGGGGTCAGTCTGTAGCTGGGGCATCCTATGCGCAGGTGGTCGCTGGCCACCAGGTAACTAAGGCTTCCCCTGCTGTGGAGGTGGCAGAGATATCTGTAGAGAGAAGTGCTCCTAGTGAACAGAAGATTTCTAGTTGTAGCTCACAGGGGCAGTGGTTTAAAGTCAGGGGGTGGAGGATTTGGAGGCGTGAGCCTAAGAAAGGGGGCAGTGAATGGCAGGTGGCAGGTGGTAGGAGTGGAAGGAAACCTAGCCAAGCAGCTCAACAGGCAGGCATAGCAACATCGAATAGGTTTCAGGCATTGGAGGACTGCCCCCAGGATAGCAGCAAGGATAGCAGCAAGGAGAAAGTGCAAGTTGTAGGAGACTCTCGTGTGCGGCATTTAGATAGGGTATTCTGCAAAGGTCGTAGATGCAGGAGGTGCATCACCAGGCCTGGTGCAAAGGTCAAAGACCTGGTCCCAGTGGTGGCACAGGCCACAAGTGAGAACCAGTTTAGTGCAGTTGTAGTGCAGGTAGGAGTGAATAACATAGGTCCTGCTAGGAGTGAGAAGCTGCTGCAGGACTACAAGGCCCTTCTGGCCACCCTGAAGCAAAGCGAAAGCAGAGTTATTGTGACGGCTATTCTGCCCAGGGCTGGAGTCTCCCCTGAGTGGAGCTCTAGGGCACTGGCAGCCAATGCCAGGGTAGGTAGGCTCTGCAATGAGTTAGGTTTGACCTTTGTTGACAAGTGGTGCAGGTTTTATGGCTCATGGGACCTCTATCAAAGGGGCGGCCTGCACTTCTCCGAGAAGGGGGTGCAAGTGTTAAGTAAGGTATATGAGCATGTCCTTCAGGGAAACTAGATAATGGGGAGGGAGGGATAAGAGGGTGGGGAGGGAAGAAGTGGCATTACCATCTCATGGATATGCCAATAGTGACAGCATAGGCAATAGAACCTCACAGTCAGCAAATAGGGATGGCAGTAGATCAAGGGGGCAGAGTGGTGGCTCATCTAGAGATGGTAGAGCTACTCAACATGTAAATACCAAAGATGGTTATGAACTTTTCTTAAGTGTATGATGCTTAATGCTCAGAGTATTCGATCCAAATTTGACGAGTTCAAGTGTTATGTTGCTGAGGAGGAACCAGATTTTGTTTGCATTACTGAAGCATGGGTCAGTGAGGGGTATTTTGGGGATAACTTGCAGGACTATGAGATCCAGGGATACAATATGTTTTCATGCAATAGGGGTCCAGCAGTGAAAGGGGGTGGTGTAATGCTCCATGTGAATAGCTCTCAAAAAGCTATTTTCTCAAAAAGTTCTCAAAAAGTAACAGATGGGGTAAAAAATGTGTCTGTGGAGTCCATTTGGCTTGATGTTGCTGTGGGAAAAGGCAACAGCAATAAACTGAGAATAGGAGCTTTGCACCGATCAGGAACCTTGCCACATTCTCAGCAACTCGAGATCGATAAGGTGATTTGTTAGGAAATCAGTAGAAACTTTCAGAGGAAATGCCTTATTTTTGGTGACTTTAATCTAAAAGGATATGAAAATGTTGGTGTTGGCTCCCCAGCATGTAAAATGTTTAGGAAATGCCTTGAAGAGGACATGTTCTTACACCAGTTTGTAACAGAACCAACTAGGCAGGGCTCATTCTTGGACCTTGTATTCTCGGATTTAAGTGATTTAGTTCAAGACTTGACTGTAGGAGAAACTCTGGGAAGAAGTGACCATAACATAGTGAGATTCAAGGCACACGTAGCAGGGACAATTAAGGACAATTTGGCAAAGGTTCCAAATTTTTACAGGGCAGACTTTGACTGCATGAGAGCGGCTTTAAGTGCCATAAAATGGGAAGAAGAATTCTCCGATTTACATCCCTGTGAAATGTGGGAAAAGTTCAAATCTTACTTGAAGGAAATTCAGATTATACATGTCCCCCAAAAGCAAAGGCGCAAAAGAAGGGTGGGAAAGCCAGCATGGCTTACACCAGATTTGACAAAAGCAATTAAGGCTAAGAAAGATGCATTTAGAGTATTTAAGGAGCTTCAAATATAGTAAATCTAAGGTTGTATCAAAAAGCTAGAGACGCTGTGAAGCAGAAAACAAGAGCAGCAAAGCGAGCAAAAGAATTGGATTTGGCTAGGAACTGTAATGGGGACAGTAAAAAGTTATTTAGTTTCTACAAGCTAAGTAAAGTTTCAAACACCATTGGTCCACTGGAAATAAATGGGATTATGTTGAGTGAGGATGGTGAGATGGTTGAGGAACTGAGCAAGCAGTTTAAATCAGTGTTTACGTTCGAGGATGTGACTAATCTGCCAACTGTGAACCACAGCTCAGTGACAGGTGATCAGTTACATGATGTTGATTTCATTGATTTCATTGATCAATGTTGTTTTGAATTATATCAGGAAAATAAAGCCAAACAAGGCAGCAGGTCCTGATGGAATTTATGCTAGGGTATTGCGGGAAGCTGAAAAGGAACTGGCAATTCCACTTAGTATAATATTTTGTAGATCAGTTTCACAAAATGAAATTCCAACACATTGGAAAAGGGCAAATGTAGTTCCTATTTTCAAGAAAGGAGAAAGAGGTAAAGTTGAAAACTATAGGCCAGTAAGCCTCACATCCCTAGTCTGCAAGGTACTTGAATCAATTATCAAGGATATAATAGTTAGTTTTCTGGAAGGAAACAGATTGATTCAAGATACTCAACATGGGTTTAGAAAAGGGCGATCGTGTCTCACAAATCTCTTGGGCTTTTTTAATTTTGCTACAGAACAATTTGGTCAGGGAAATCAGGTTGATGTAGCATATCTTGACTTTAGCAAAGCCTTTGACAAGGTACCCATAAACGGTTAATGATGCAGCTTCAGGTCCATGGTATTGCAGGTAACATCCTAAAATGGATAGAGTTGTGGCTTTCAGATAGACAGCAGAGAGTGATGCTAAATGGTACGAAGTCATCATGGCAAAATGTTCGTAGTGGAGTCCCCCAGGGGTCAGTACTGGGACCACTATTGTTCATTGTGTTTGTAAATAACATTGAAAGTGGCCTAAGCAGTAAGGTTTTGAAATTTGCGGATGATTTGAAGATCTTTACGGCAATAACAGGGCACAATGAGCAGGTCTTGCTGCAGAAAGACTTAGACGAGCTTGTGAAGTGGTCCGAAAAATGGCAAATTAAATTTAATTTTGATAAGTGCAAAATCATGCATGTAGGTAGGCAGCATATCAAGGCTCCGTACTTGATGGATGGCCAAGTACTATCTGTGACTCAGCGGGAGAAGGACTTAGGTGTTATTTTGAACACAAAATTGGTGGCATCAGAACAGACCAAAGAAGCCAGGAAGAAGGCACTAAGAATGCTTGGGGCAATAAATAGGAATGTATCATACAAAAGTGAGGAAGTCATCAGGAAGCTTTACTGTGCATATGTCAGGCCACATTTGGAATACTGTGTCCAAGCTTGGTCCTCTAGTTATGAAAAAGATTGTTGGCTTTTAGAGAGAGTACAAAAGAGGGCAACGAAAATGGTGAATGGCATAGGCATCCTGGCATATGAGGAAAGATTGAAGAAACTGAATGTTTTCACTTAGATATAGAAGGCTGAGAGGAGATCTCATCGAGGTCTTTAAATTTGTTCATGGTCAGGAACAGGGTTATCTCAGGGAACTGTTTGAATTTAACAGTAATGATGCAATTAGAGGTCATCAATTCAAAATTAAAGTTAATCACAGCAGGACAAAGTTAAGACAGTCTTTCTTCACCAACAGGGTAGTAGAACACTGGAACCAGCTGCCAGAAACTATTGTCAGTAGCAACACATTGAACATCTTTAAAAACAGCACAGACAATCATTATAAGAATAGGGGGCTTGTTTTTCTGTATTCCAGGGAGAGTTGATTGGCGCATTTGGTGGAAAACTGGTTCAGTGTACAGAGTGCAACCAAGAAGGGCCCTTGTGGCTCATAGTTGCACTGATCTTTTATGTCTTTATGTCTTTATGTCTTTCATGTCTTTATATATATATATATATATATATATATATATATATATATATATATATATATATATATATATATGTGTGTGAGTTCAACCTTGGAACCAATCCTTCAACCAGACGTTTCTCATTAAAGATGACCGCATGTTCGCCATTAATCAGCTTCGTTTGGCTTTTCTCTTTTTGGGTATTGTGCTTCACATTGTCACTCAGAGAAGTATTAAATCGCCAATAATTGTCATTATTTCCACGGTATCTCATTGCAACGTTTCGTGAACTTTTCACGTCGTCAGGGTAACAGTTTGAATGAGAGTGAACAGTGCATAAGGAGTATTTCTGAATATTACTATCATGCTGGGCTTGTAAAAGCGCCTTCATTTCATTCAGTTGCACTCAAGAAATATCTGGAAACAAATCACATAATGTGAGGATTCTTTCCAGATCATGTTGGGCGTTAAGGGGGCGGGGGTAGCTACTGGCGGATAAGAAGGGCTTCGATGATCTGAAGTCGCTTCCTCCTGTTGGTTGGTTATTTGGTTTAGGAACGCATCAACTGCGTTTGTCATACAGCGCCCGCTTCCTCGCTTCCTCTTGTTTTCCTGGGTCAATGTGCTCGTGTTGTTCACGAGGTCGTGTCGTGCTATACTCTTTTCATGTGCTTGTGTGGGTCTCTGGTGCGCCAGAATTCAGGTGGCAGGTCAATGGTCGTGATAAGCTGGGGGTGGTATGGCCAATGCAGTTTACGTTGATTTGAAGTTTGCCGTCTTCGTATGGGTATGCATACTTGTAAACTACATTGGTCATTTTTAGCGCGACTTGTTTCGGTTCGTTTTGCATTTCCACGCGAGTTGTTCCCTTACCCTTGTGAGGTATCATGAGCTTCATTTCTTCTTGCACGTTTTTTTCGGAGAGACGCTACGGCTAATTATATACGGCTGTTCAGTAATTATAGCCGAATATGCGGCCGTCTTCAATGATATATATATATATATGTGTGTGTGTGTGTGTGTGTTTGTGTGTGTCTAAGTGTGTGTAAGTGTGTGTGTGGGTGGGGGTGGGGGTGCGTGTGCGTGTGCGTGTGCGTATGCGTGTGCGTGTGCGTGTAGGTGTGCGTGCGTGCGTGCGTGCGTGCGTGCGTGCGTGCGTGTGAGGGCAGTTAATAGCTAGTGATATCTCAGATTGACCATTTTTGTGTATTGTTCAAGCTGTCTGGTCTTGGTGTTACTTGCATGATCGAATTGTGAAAATAAATTAACACAGGCACTCGTTTAGCTAATAACCCTTGTAGTGTGCGAAGGGTCACGTTATCCCCTCCCCGTTAAGCTTTTTATGCCGTAATTATTGAACCGTGTATGATTTGTCCTTTACATTTGGCATATCAATGAAATTCATCCTCTTGCGGTACCAGAGCTAGGTCGGTTCAAAGTCAGGTCACGACCTTGTCTCAATGTATTTTTTTTAGATGCGCATAATCATATTTTTTTTCGCAAGAAACCATTCAAGATACACTGAATGGTACAAATGAGTGTGTTGGCAAATTATATAACAATGCAAAAGTACCAAATTTGAAGTCCAGTCAGATCTCTAGGTCAATTCATGATTTGGACCAGATACATGTTTTTGACGTAGAGCTGGTCAACATTGATGAGAAAGTGAAATATTTGTGGTGGAAAAGTGTGCCTTTCAAGCGCACTCACATATGAACGTTACTGTTAGGTCAGGTTAATGAAATACAATCGCGTACGTATGATTTGCGCTAGGAGGGGGGCAAACCGATTTGGAGGGGCCCATCTACCCTCATTTTTAAGTCCCGGATTTCGACAACCATTTTTTTTCATAAGGGCTCATTTTCATTGATTGATTGATTTTATTTTAAAATAATTAGTCACCAAATTAGTTGTCCTGTGGAGGGGGCCCAATCCACCACTACCGTTTCTGAGTCACCGTATTTCAACCCTAACTCCCCCATCCTGTTCGAAGGTTTTTCTTTTAGTATCATCTGATAAGTCACTGTACACTGCTGAAATTACACCTGTACAAATGACTTAAAAATTAAAATTGTCAAATTTCAGGCATTCCAGTCAATAACGCCCGGTCGTCAAACGCCAGCGTTCGAGCATGTATACACCCACATTGCGCATTCGGCACGTTCGCCACACTTAGTGCGATTATCCGGTTTCTGCTAGGCCTCCTACATTTTGCTAATTGCTGCAACATGATGTAATAATTATATCGTGAACCCTACACAAATATGTATGATATCGTTGGCGTTGAAGTTGAATTGTGTCCGTAAGAAATTATTTGTTTTCGTGTCGGATTAGTCCAGGACATTAATAGGCGAGTGAGGTATTATGCAATAGGCAGTAGCGGGTAATGAACACGGGGAAAAACAATGGCAATGGGCAATCACGGAGGCCGGGCTTACCTTTCGACGAGTTCAGGCAGTTCCACAGCGCTCTGTGAATATTAGTCCACTCTTAATGCCAGAGCTATTGTGCGCCCATAGCACCGGTAAGTTGTAGATTACTGGTAGTAGTTGTAGTTGTAGTTATGCGTTAGATCGAGCATTCGTCCCGCGCGCGCACGTAGCACGTAGCACGTGCGCTCCCGCTCGCGTCTCGCAGCCGACGACTGACTGACCCCGTGCCAAGCACCAACCCGTATGTGTCAAGGTCACGTGACCGCCCGAGGCCAAGCAGCCCGGCCCTCCTGCCCGTGATACGAGCGAAGGACGGGATACCATGCGAGTTCGGAAAGGATGGAATGGAATGAAGAATGGTGGCACAATAATGTTGTAGTTGCGATGATAATTAGTGGCATTTTAATGTATGTATGCATTTAATGCCTGTATTTGAAATGTTATGATTAATATTGTGCGCGCAGAATTCTCGCACCCTCCCGCAAACAGATGCTAAACTCGAGTTTAGCATATAAATGGAAGTGTCTATGCATTGTGCCATGTGTGTAGTCGATGATGCTCTGGTCTTCTCGCAGATCCGCTACTGTATTTCTGTGTATGGTAACGGAGCCAAAAAGAACTTATCTCGCATTCAAAAAATTATAAACTACTCGGCAAAGGTAATTTTCGGCCGCAAAAAGTTTGACCATGTTTCGGATCTGCTGAGGAGGCTGGGCTGGCTCAGCGCGGAGAACCTGGCCAGATACCACACCCTTTGCCTCACGCACAAGGTGCGTCGTCATGGTGAGCCAGAGTCACTGGCTCACGATCTCACCACCATGGCGGAGATTCGTGACCGGACCACCCGTCAAGACCATTACTTGCATGTCCCCCGGTCCCGCACCGAGATGGGGAAGAGACGTTTTAGCTCCAGAGCGCCACTTATGTACAACTCACTGCCACCTGAGCTGACGCGACTTCCCGTGTCCATCTTTGGTCGCCACCTACGGCGGTACCTGTTTGACGTGCCGCCCGTGCCGGACTGATTTACTGCTCGACTTGCTGACGTTTATGACCACTGGTTTGACTGTTCTGTGAGTTTGACCTTTTATGCTGTGTTGTTTTATCCATTTGACGCGATGTCATAATAGCCACGAGTCAATTGTGGAGGACATCAATAAAAAGTCTGTCAGTCTGTCTGTCTGTCTGTCTGGTGACCTTCTTTATGCTGCCGGCTAAAGCCAGGCCCTTCACCAACTTGTCCTGTCGGATGGCTGCTTCCCGTCTAGGTCGCCTGACAGCTGACTCGTCTCTCCGTTGAACGCTCTGTACGGGATCATCTGTCTGGTGAGAAGTGTCTGTGGGTGGACTCTGTCATGTGTGGGTGCACTGAATTTCGAGAGGGTAGAGATGTGCTACAGGGTAGCGAGTCGTTTGGCCGGTGCTTGTCTTCAGTATGACTTGCCGTACACGACCATCATCTCCGTGAAGCAGCTTCAGAACTCTTCCCAGATGCCAGAAGACTCTTGGCTTGTTCTTTGTGCTGATAAGCACGATATCTCCGACTGCGATCTTGTCCTCCCAGGCAGTCTGAAAAACCTCACGAGCTGTCTCACGGAGGCCGAGCAAGTAGTGACCATACCACATGTTCTTGTAGTCTTCGAGTAGTTTCTGTTGTTCTTGCAGTGTGTGATTCAGCTGCTGATGAACTTCCTCAGCGGTCGACATCCACAGAGGATCGTGTTCGTCAGAACTATCCACTAGCTGGAGTCTTGGGTTGGTATGAAGCTTGAGAATCTTGTTTGGAGTCAGAGGCTCGACTTCATCAAGGTCGCTGTGCACATACGTGATCGGTCGACTGTTGACGATGTTCTGAATTTCACTCAGTTGGGTAAGCAGCTCGTAGTAGTCCAGTTTTGCTCGTCCTACCACTTTGTAAAGGCACTGTTTAACAGTCTTGATCTGTCTCTCATAGACCCCCTCCTACCCAGCTGGCGTAGACGGGTATCGTGCTGTGCTTGATGTTGTGTTGAGTCAGATGGTCTTGAAATTCGTTACTGGTGAAGATGTTACCCAGCACCTTTTGGCTGGCTATGAAATGCTTCGCATTGTCTGTGTAAAGTGACTCTGGAACACAGTACGTGCTACAGAAGCGTCTGAACGACTGGAGGAATGCATGCAGGCTGAGGTCTGGTACCAGATCTAGATGGATGCAGCGCAGAGCAAGACAGGTATACAGCACGATGTACATCTTCTTCAGGCTGCCATCTGGCTCTTCCACAAAGATGTGGCCCGTGTAGTCGATGGCTGTGTCGTTGAACGGTTTGATGAATTGCATTATTTCCTTTGGTAGGTTGGTCATCTTTGGGTAAGCGTATGCGAACGCATTGAGTTTCTTGCACGTGATGCAGTCAGCGAGCACTCGCTTCACACATTGGCATCCACACGGCAGCCAGAATCCTCTCTCCCGAAGGTCGGTGAGGGTTGTACCGACTCCAAGATGTTTGCACTGCAAGTGCTGGTCTTCGATTTGTAGTGTTGTCAGCCGAGGATTTTTGCCGAGAAGAATGGGATTATGCACTGCATATGAGTACATGTTCAGCTTGAACAGTCTGCCCTGACACCGCAGTAGTCCATGTTCGTCAACGAAGAGGTTTAGGTCGCTCACCAGCCTTGGCGTGGGTGTTCCTGGCTTGGTCGATCTTGGTTCTTCCTTGAGGTCGTGCAGATACTTGAGTTCAGCGTTGAAGGACTCCACTTGCATCACCTTCAGCCAGTACTGCTCAGCTTGTAGCTGAGTGTCGGCTTGCCTGCGCTTCAGCTTGTTCACAAACTGGAACACGCGCGCAGTCACTCGGTGTAGTCTTCGCAGTGAAGAGAAGTGATTGATGTCCATGATGGGTGCAGTTGATAAAGTTGTTGGTTCTTCCATTCCAGTCAGTCGATTCTGGAGATCGACAGTCTGCTTGGCATCTTCGGACAGACAGTGCAGAGGGCTTGTTAGCCATTTCTCTGAGTCATCAGAGAGCAAGTCCGGTCCGTGCAGCCACTGGTGCAGCTTCTTGCTTAGTTCTCTTGTAGATATGCCACGCGTGAGCATTTCTGCAACGTTCGAGGAGGTGTCTACGTAGTGATGGGTGAGCTCGCACTTATACTTTTCTCGCAGCTTCACCTTCATGGAGGTGATGTCTTCTAGCCGGTTACTGGTGAACTTGCTTTTCGACTTGCAGCCTGTTGACACCCATTCGAGGACTACTTGAGCGTCGCTCCAGAGGTAGATGTGGCTGACGGGTAAGACGAGAGAGTCCAGAATCAGCGATAGGCACTTTAACGCTAGAAAGACAGCGAGGAGCTCCAGCTGCGGGATGCTCTTGTTGTCCGGTGCAAGCTTGCCCTTTGCGAAGACCAGTTGCGGCACAGAGCCTTCCTGCTTCAGGTAGCAGACGAATCCGTAACCCTTCTTGCTTCCATCGCAGAAGAGATGAATTTCTGCTGGCAGGTTCTGCTCTGTCTCTCCAGTCTTCCTGGGTATCTGAAGCTGACGAAGCTGTAGGAGGTCGTTCTTCAACTGAGTCCATTGTTGATAAACATCGGGTGACACGTCTTCATCCCATGCTGTTCCCTCCTTCCATACCTGCTTCATGAGGAGCCTTCCTCGGATGGTCACAGGCAAGGTCAGCGAGAGTGGGTCGAAAACCTTACTGATGTTACTCAGAAGGTGTCGTTTCGTGATATGTTGCGGTTTCTCTTCGAAACTGAAGTCAGCCAGTGACATCATGTCCCGCTTGGTGTCGTAGAGGTATCTGAGGGCTTTCTCTTCAGGTGCGTCATGATGATTCAGCGTACCTTGAGACGCCATGGTGTCCACCAGAGGTTGGTGATTGGAGACCCAACTGCGAAGGTTGAATCCTCCTTGCTGTAGGATCTGTATTCTGTCGGTGTAGACGGAGTGAAGGACCTGTTCTTCTGAAGTTGAGAAGAGGAAGTTGTCCACGTACATCGACTGCTTGAGGGCAACGGCCGCTGCAGAAGCGGAAAACTGTTGAAGATGAAGTTGAAGAACGTGGTTGAGAATGAACGGCGAGCAGTTGAGTCCGAACAGGATCGTCCGGAAACGATACACTTTGAGGCCCTCTTCATTCTGCCAAAGGAAGCAGAATCGGTCTTTGTCTTCCTCATACTTCAGGTATATCTGCAGGAAGGCCTTCTCGATGTCCGCCATGAGTACGTGTCTATTCGTGCGGAAACGCAGAAGCAGAGTGACCAGGTCGTTAAGAAGATCGATGCCTTTGAAACATGCGTCGTTCAATGATGGCAGATCTCCGATCTTGAGACTGCAGTTGAAGACGGGGCGGATTTTCATTGTGGTTTGTGCATCAGTCTTGATAACGGCATGGTGAGGAATAAACACTCGTTGGTTGGCTGTGGCAGTCTTCAAGTCAACCTTCTCAATGATGCCATCTCGCAGTTGTTGCTGAAAGACAGCTGAGTAAGAGGCTAACATGCCTTTTTCGACAGCCTGTCGTGAACTTTCTTCATCGTGGCCATGGCTACTTCATAGCTCTCTGGAACTTGTGAAATCTTCTCGTTAAACGGGATCTTGACGAAGTATCTACCGTCCTTAAACTCCACTTCCTTGGTGAAGTCCCGCACAAGATTTTCGTCCTGAGATGATACGTCATTTTCTTCCTTGATTCCTTTTTTTTTTTTTTTTTTTTTTTTTTTTTTTTTTTTTTCTTTTTTTTCTCCTTTTTCCTTTTCTTCCTTGATTCCTTGATTCGTCATTTTCTTCCTTGATTACTCTCGATGTTAAACATATGCTCGACTTGAAGATCAACATCGCTATCGCTGGACGAAGTGTGAGCCAGCGGGTGGAAGTATGTTGTCTTTGGATGTAGCGTGGAGTTCACCAAGACAGCCAAAGGTGGTGGGCAGTTGGTGATCGACTCCCTTGAAGCGTCACCAGCCACAGGTTCCGTTGCTCCTGCTGGTGATGAAGTTATAGAAGGTGCTGAATGACACACCTCGGCTGAGTTTGTAGAGTTCGAACCGCTTGTTGAAGGCGCTGATGTTGACATTGCAACAAATGGTGTTGATGTTGAAGTCGACGGAGGTGATGTCGACATTGAAGAAGTCGATGCAGGCGCTGAAGTTAACCCTGATGTTTGTTGTGCGCTCGAAGTTTGTTGTGACGTTGCTGTTTGTCGTTTGTTGTTCGTTTATTGTTTGTTGTTCGTTTGTTGTTTGTTTGTTGATGTGGCACGGCTTGTGGGGAGTTGTCAAACTCACTCACAACTGTTTCTGGTTGAGTAGCAGCGGCTTCGTGTCCGCTGCAGTGGTTACAAGTATACACCGGCTGTTTGTCGTGGTTGCATCTGCTGGTTGCCAACAGAGGCGGAAACCGTCAATCTGAGTTGCCGTTGCGGCTGGAGGTACAGTGATCTTCCCAGCTATCGCCTGTGAGCTTGTCGGTGTTGTCATCATGAGCATGGACACGATGAACGTTGGCGCGGTTGTCGTGATGGCCACCGCCTCCGTGATGATCGTCGGCTCGGCTAGTGTGATAGCCGCCGCTGCCTTGCTCACCTTCGCCAGCGCTGCCGCGATGAGCCTCGCTTGCGTTACGAGTGTCGGCACGGCTGACTTGATCGTCGCCGCTGCCTTCTTGTTCGTCACTGTTATCTTCTTGGGTTGACACTCTCATGACGTCTACTCCGTGAAGATAGGACTGAATGTCTCCGAAAAGAAGGAGGCCGTCCAGTACTTCCAGGGCAGTACCTTGACCTAGATCAACTGTTCTCAGAGGCTTCAGAGTGCTGATGATGTCAGCTCCAAGAAGACAGTCGAAGTCTCCGATTGTGTCTGAGGACATATCGTTGAAGAACGAATCTGCGAGTCGTACACCTCGTGTCTCGTGTCGTGTATCGACAAGATCCTTGACGCCGGGGATGGTGTACTGCAGGTTCATCTGTTCATCGACTAGGAAGTCGTGTCTGGTGGAGGCTGTAGGTGTGAAGATGACGTCACACGCAACTGTCTTGTAGCTGACGTCTTGTACCCCGGTACAGGTTTTTACCTTGTATTGGGTCTGTGGCGATTCAGAGCAGAATCCCAGTTTGTTGGCTAACTGCTGGCTAATGTACGAGGCTTGCGAACCGTAGTCTACCATGCACCTGACGCGTTCGCAGACTTCTCCGTCGTTGACATGCATGAGAATGGACATCGATGGGAGTAGTACGGACTGTCCTTTGTGTGTACTGTTGCAGATGATGCGCAGACTGCTTTGAAGTTGAGTGGGTTCGCCGGGTTTGACGACGCACACAGCTGCGATGTGTTGCTTGCTACTGCAAATGTTGCACGGATACGTGATCCCTGTTGTTCGGCCTTTTCATTCAGTGAGTTTGTGTGCTCCACTGCATCTGGAGCACAGGTTGAGCTCCTTGAGACGTTGAATTATCGTATGTGGTGTTGTCTATGTGGTACATTTGAACATGGAGTGGGCACCTTCACACATTTTGCATGCCTTGAACCTCTGTGCCTCGGTTGAAGCTGAAGGACTTGGGTTGCCAAGCTTCGATGACTTCCCCATCGTATTCTCTGCTTCAGTGTGGAACGTCTGCAGCGAAGCCTTGCCTTCCTGCCACGTCGATGCACCACGTTGCAGCAGTCGCCGCTGCGGGTGAACGACTTGGAGAGTTTTGACTTCACCCCAGGTAGTTCCTTGACCTGCTTCGCTTCAGTCTTCACTTGAGGAGTAGTAGTTCGCATCAAGGATTTGACGACTTCGTTGTAGTTTTCAAGCAGTTGCTTGGTACTTGGGAAGTCAGTTTTCAGGAAGGCGCCGAGTTTTGACTTGAAGTTAGTCGGGAGTTTCTCACAGATCATGAAGCTGACGATCTTGCTGTCCAAAGTGCTTTCCTCCAGAGCGTCGTAACCGAAGGTCTTGAGCTCATAGACGGAAGCACGCGCAGCATTGAGAAACGTCCTGAGTGCGGCGAAGTCCCTCGCTGGTGGGGGCGTCAACTCATGTAGCTTCTTGATGTGCTGCTCGACTATGACGTCCTCGTCAAGGAACTCGTCAGTCAAGAACTTCCTTGCGATAGGGTAGTTGCTCTCCTCGTTCGAAAGATGTTTGATGGTATCCAAGGCACAGCCGCGCAGGTAAGTTTTCAAATACATGAGCTTGGCTGCGTCACTGTAGATGGCGTTGCCGCCAATGAGGTCGTCGAACATGTGTAAGAAGTCATTGAAACTCATGACATCGTCTTGTGATCCAGAGAAGATTGGCATCTTCAACTTCTGAACGTCCGGTAGCTTGATGCATCCGGCAGATGATCGTAATCCATCAGGATGTTCTTCTTTCGAGGGTTTCGCCGTTGTCTTTGTGTGATCAAAAACGGCTTTCTTGGTTTCGGAAAAGACATTGTAAAGCTCGCTTATCCACGATTCTTCCTTGTCAAGGTCTTCTTCCTTAGTAAGAAGGGATATGTAGTCTTCATGTTTGCTCTGAACATCAGACCATGCCGTGGTCAGTTCAGCCCAGCAGTCTTGAACTAGCTCGGGGGCTTCTTTGCATGCGATGTGTTTCAACACATTTCTGTTGATCCTCGTGAAAGCGCGTCTGCAGTTTGAACGAGCAGTCTTCGACTGATCCATGATGAAAAGCAACAAAATTATTGACAAGCAAAGGTGTAGCCGTAAATATAGCCGTAAATCTAGGCGAAAATTACCAGGCGGAAATCTAAGCGAAAAGCTGGGCGGAAATCCCGCCGAGAGCTACGCGAAAATCCTCCCGAAATCTATGCGAAAATCATGTCCAAAACCCCTCACGAAAATCTTGCCGAAAAGCCAGATGGAAACCTTGCCAAACGACAACGAACCGATTATCGAGAAACAATGTGTGTGGCCAATGAATGATCCGGATGAATGAGACCGCTAGTGCGACGTACAATTCACCGAAAATATTATTCACAGTTATCTTTGTAAGAATTATTTCGTGAACCTTACACAAATATGTATGATATCGTTGGCGTTGAAGATGAATTGTGTCCGTAAGAAATGATTTGTTTTCGTATCGGATTAGTCCAGGAAATTAATAGGCGAGTGAGGTATTATGCAATAGGCAGTAGCAGGTAATGAACACGGGGAAACACAATGGCAATGGGCAATCACGGAGGCCGGGCTTACCTTTCGACGAGTTCAGGCAGTTCCACAGCGCTCTGTGGATATTAGTCCACTCTTAATGCCAGAGCTATTGTGCGCCCATAGCACCGGTAAGTTGTAGATTGCTGGTAGTAGTTGTAGTTGTAGTTATGCGTTAGATCGAGCATTCGTCCCGCGCGCGCACGTAGCACGTAGCACTCCCGCTCGCGTCTCGCAGCCGACGACTGACTGACCCCGTGCCAAGCACCGACCCGTATGTGTCAAGGTCACGGGACCGCCCGAGGCCAAGCAGCCCGGCCCTCCTGCCCGTGATACGAGCGAAGGACGGGATACCATGCGAGTTCGGAAAGGATCGAATGGAATGAAGAATGGTGGAACAATAATGTTGTGGTTGCGATGATAATTAGTGGCATTTTAATGTATGTATGTATTTAATGTCTGTATTTCAAATGTTATGATTAATATTGTACGCGCAGAATTCTCGCAATGATAGTCTTATGCCATTTTGACGTGTGGAATGCTTGGTATGGGTGTTCGCTGGGAAAATTCGATGAATCCAATTCAGTGATTAGTTCTCTTCTTCCCACATTTGCGAGTGGTCAAGAAATCCGGATACCCGCTGAGCCTTGATCCACCTCATCCCTTTGGTTTTAAATGAGCTTCCAGATTGGCTACCGATACTAGGCCCCAGCTACGTGTTCTTTTTTTGGACCCGTCGCGTTTTTCTTCGTCTAGGGATGTGTTTTAGGGCTCCAGCCAATTTTTCTTAGGGTCCCGGTACATTGTTGAGATCCGAGCTCTCCTTTAGAGTAATGTTGCTTTCTTGTGCACCGACGATATTTGTGATGTACCGGCACGCTTTCGAAGACCCGGGTGTGTGTATTTGGTGCCCGGTCTTTTGTTCCCTTTTAGGACTATGTCGCTTTTTGAGGTCCCCAGCTTGTTTTTGAGGCCCCCTAGTGAAAAAATAACATGGGATTGACCCATCAAATTGCATGGGATTGTCCTTGTCAGGATATTAAACATTCCCCATGAGACAATCGTGTGGGAATCCCATGCAGTTCCCTATGGGAATCCACCATGGGATTCCTACAAAATCTCCGAGGGATTTTATACTATTCCCAGTGTGAATTCTCCAGGGATTCCCGCTGAGAAATCCCAGTGGGGAAGCCCAGACCCTGATGGGATTTATGACCCAGCATAAACCCCACTGGTCTTCCCAGAGCATGTTCATGCAAACAGGATTAAACGATGTACGACACGCATATTTTGAAAGACAAACAAACGATATTTGACGTATATTTATCAGGTGTTTCTGCAAGGTCAGCCAATATGTTGCATCTCAGCCACTCCCGGCGCTCATATACTCCTTACTTTTCAGTTGGCAAGCAAAATAATAGCAGAAAGTAGGCCTTCAAGTGGGGTAATATATAATGAAGAATAAAGCTAAGCTTCAGAAAAAAACAAAGTTAACCTAGTCTAAGCTCTTGCTTTAAAAAAAAAATTAAAACCAAAAAGGTATTATTGCTGCTTAAGGTATCTACAAGATAAGTTTTGCACACATTTTACCTCCATGAGGCAAACAAAGGGTTAGGTTTGGTTAGATTAGGTTGGGTTAAACTTTTTCCTTCAGACCAGACATAGCATTCCAGGAAAACAAATGTACAAACACGTCTCTGAACACGATGAAGATGATGGAACCATTGGCTCGTGAACATTGTAAAATTTTTTGATATTCTTGATGATTTTCTATTCCTTTTTTTGGGAAAAAATGAAGTTGTCTGTTGTTGATTAAAACGAACTTGCGTGTTTGCATATTGCAAAGAAAAACAAAAAAATTTGTGATATTTTTCATTTATGAAAACTTGTTTTCTTCAAAAGCAGTTTGTGGTAGTTTAAGTTAGCTTAAGTCAGGCTTGAAAAAAAAACAAAAAAAAAACAGCTAGGTCAGGTTCAGTTAACTCAGTTTAGGTGTTTATAATTTTTAAAAAAATTCCGAGGAAACAAATGTTCAAAAACTTTCCATTAAAAACGTTTCCCTGCATGGACTAGGTTAGGCTAGGTTAGGTTATGTTGCATTTTTCTGATTTTGAACATTACTTTTCATGCTATATTACCCAACTCCAAGCCCCTGTATGGGTGTTATTTTGCCTCCCAACTGAAAAGTATGCATTTGAAGAGGAAATGAGTTGTCACATCACAATCTTGTTAAGCACATTCATGAACATTGCATTAGAAAAAGAAATTCCAAGAGATCGAAAATTGCCTTGAGCTACAAATTGCCCTAGGTACCTATCTGCCTATCACAATCAGAGTGTGAAACTTACTTCCCGGGTTGGGAGTCGGAGTGCATACCGATTTCTTCTGGAGTACATTTTCATGGACATTATTTTTTTATGCATGGCATCTGTTTACCAGTAACCGACCGGAAAAACCTAAATCAGTACCTACATAATATGCATAAGTAATATCATTCTCATTTTTGGTCAAATCAAATGCCAAAACATACGAACAAAGAAGTGAACAATGGATGGCACCGCCCGGCAGTGACCCGTAATAATCAGCACTGTTTCGTTTCTTATAACTCACAGGAGAAATGCGTTTTCTTTTCACTGTTGGTCTCAGTACAACAGCGAAACAGATGAAAAACAAACAAAAATACTTCACACTTCACCCTCAGCTCAGAGCGCATACCTACCTACGCAGCCAATTTCCCACGTAATACGAACGCAACTCCGCTACCGCACACGCCACAGTTGGATGTGATCAAAGCAAAGGATCAGTCAAGGTCTTGTGTTTACTGTTAACTTGTGTGGACACTGTTAACCATGTGTTCAAAGTTGCTAATGGTTATGACGTCATATACAAAATACCTTGCATTGATTGGTTGACAGGCAGATTTCAGAACAGAAAACGCTAACGCAGCCAATTCTGATCGGTGGCCTCCGGGACTCCGGAGACGTCTCTTGAAACTGTCAAAGTTTCCCACTATAGGGTGGCAGGAACGCAGGTATTCCGAGACGCGGCTCCAGAGCCGGAGAACAGTGTTCTCAGTGCGCATGCGCATCATCTTGCAAGTTGCTGTTGGCGCGTTGTTGTCGGCAATTCCGGTGGTTGAGATTGATGGAGTGTGTGAAGGTGTGGTCCGGCTGCTGACTGCTACAAAAAGTGATTAGTTTGAGTGGTGACGGTAAGTGGAATAACCAGCGTTTGTTTTGGGTGTCGTTCTGTGTTTGTTTTTATTGATATATTTGTTCCCACATTTGTGTCGGAGTACATGTGAAGCCAATCCTATCCAGTATGAACCCGGAGTGCAAAAATGTTTTCAGATATAAAATATCTTAAGAAGTGCCTTAATCCCCACCCTAATCACAATCATGATCAATTCTCCAAATCACCAGTTCCAGCCTGTAGTAGCATTTCATTTAGACACCAACTACCGAACCAGATCATGGCAGCACTACTAATAATCCTGCAATCAGGGGCGTCGATTTGTATCCTTTTGCGGGGCCCCCAATGCTGATCTTGGCCCCCCCAATGTTGATTTGGGCCCCCCCAATAACCCATGCTATTTTTATGCTGATAAAAAGCTAAAGGAAAAAAAGAAGAAAAACACCGTGTTAGGTACATAGAAAACTTAATTGATGTTAACCAGCACATTTTGTACTGAAAAAGAACAGATTTGGACTAGATAGTGGAGTGAGCAGGGGCGTCGATTTGTATCCTTTTGTGGGGGCCGTGGCCCCACCAATGTTGATCTTGGCCCCCCAATGTTGAATTGGGCCCCCCCCCCCCCCAATAACCTATGCTATTTTATGCTGATAAGAAAGCTAAAGGGAAAAAATGAAAAACACCATGCTAGGTAAGTAGAAACATTGATGTTAACCAGCACATTTTGTACTGAAAAGAAACAGATTTGGATTAGATAGTGGACTGACCCTCCACCTTTTGCTGAAAAATGTAAAATTGTGTGCAAAAACAAACAAAATAGCTGAAATTCCCTCCACTGTGGAGGTACAGCTTACATCATAAAATGTCGAGATTAGCGATGCTGATGCATTTTAAACCAGATTTTCTGAAAGAAAATTTGCTAAGCAACTAAACACCAATTGCATGGTCATACTGATGTTTGTACACACCAGCAGGGGTGTCAATTTGTATCCTTTTGTGGGGGCCATGGCCCCACCAATGTTGATCTTGGCCCCCCCATGTTGATTTGGGCCCTGCCCTCAATAACCTATGCTATTTTTATGCTGATAAAAAAGTGAAAGAAAAAAAGAAGAAAAAAACACTGCTAGGTACATAGAAAATGTAGTTGATGTTAACCAGCACATTTTGCACTGAAAGGAAACAGATTTGGATTACATAGTGGGCTGACTCTCCACCTTTTGCTATGAAATTCAAAATTGAGTGCAAAAAAAAATAGCTGGATTTTCCTCCCCTGTGGAAGGACAACTTACATCATAAAATGTTAAGAATAGCTGATGCTAATGCATTTTAAACCAGATCGTTCAACACAAAAAATGTTCAGCCACAAAACAACAATTGCATTGTCATACTGATGTTTGTATACACCACCAATGGCAAAACCACATGCATATGGAGCTTGAATATGGTTCATTCCATTCTCACTTTCCAGTCATTGTCAAACTTGCATACCAGTGAGTGAACCAGTGAACAACAATCAGTTATCATTGAGATTGTGGATATACAAACTAGAATTATCTTCAACAGCCCACCCATCACACCATCAGCTTGATATTTACCTGGTGCCTACCTAGGTACCTACATGCCCAATGACAATGTGGATATTCTTTTACTTTCTGCCATAGCGTTGTTTACACTAGATATGTAACCGAATGTGCCGCATATCGGCAGGAAATGTCGCACTGTTCAAATACACCACTGGATATGGATGCAACGTTTTGATGACGTCACAAACAGTCACAGTGTACGACTTATTCGCCCATCGGGAAACCGGACGATGTTGCAACATTACATATGACTCAGTGCAGCGTGAAACTGCCATGAGACCATCGCAGTGGCTTCAGATCATCAGAACCTCTTCAAATAGATCCATATGCATGCATTCAATTTTGATATGGGGAATCCAAGTCTCAAACTGAACCAACGAGAGCCATGTGTGAGCCAATCTGCCAGCTTATGACGCCATGAAAGACAAAACTCAGCAATAAGCTGCATGGACACTGCATTATAATTGATATTCCTGAGCAATATGTACTAAGTTATGGCGCACATGACTTCCAAAGCAAACCTTAAAAGTTACACCAAAGTTAGCCTTCAAGCCTTGGTGACGTCACAGCTTTTTCCTCATATATTGCAGAAATTGGTAGCACCAGGCATGTTTCAATTTCGCTGCGCATGGGGGGGAGTGATTTTTAGGCGTGCCGGACCATAAAGGTCATTTGCGCCGCCTCTAAAGCGAGTACGTTGCATGCCTGTCTATAATAGCGAGTGTTTGCTATCAAGGTGCAGGCAGGTGAACATTTACGTTAAGGGAATTTTACGTTCTAGTTTGTGTGATATTTTAGGTGCTGAATAATTTGTAGTTTTGGTGGGGGTGGGGCTGCGCATGCGACGTGCAAAGCTTATGCATTGCCCATATAGTTTTGCACGTTACATGATTTTTCTCGACAAAATGGAGGACTACCAGGGGGTCGATTTGTATCCTTTTGTGGGGATCATGGCCCCACCAATGTTGATCTTGGCCCCCGCAATGTTGATTTGGGCCCCCCAATAACCTATGCTATTTTATGCTGATAAGAAAGCTAAAGGGAAAAAATGAAAAATATCATGCTAACTAGAAACATTGATGTTAACCAGCTCATTTTGTACTGAATAGAAACAGATTTGGATTAGATAGTGGACTGACTCTCCACCTTTTGCTGAAAAATGCAAAATTTTGTGCAAAAAAACAAACAAAATAGCAGTATTTCCCTCCACTGTGGAAGCACAGCTTACATCATAAAATGTTGAAATAAGCAATGCTGATGCATTTTAAACCAGATTGTCTGAAGGAAAAAATCCGCTAAGCAACTAAACAACAATTGCATGGTCATACTGAAGTTGGTACACACCACCAATGGCAAAACCACATGCATATGGAGCTTGAACATCATTAATTCCATTCTCAATTTCCAGTCATTGTCAAACTTGCATGCAAATCATGGTTATCAATGATATTGTGGATATACAAACTATAATTATATTCAGCAACCTACCCATCACACCATCAGCTTCATATTTACCAAGGTACCTACCTACCTATATACCCAATGACAATGTGCATTGATATTGATATGGGGCTACCCAATCTCAAACTAAACCAACAAAAGCCACGTTTGAGCCAATCTGCCAGCCTATGAAAACACGAGAGCAAAGTCAGCAAGAAGCCGTATAGACACCTCATTATAATTGATATTCCTGAAGAAATCAATGGTTAGTAAGCTATTGCCACACATGACTTCCTAAACAAACCCTAAAGAGTCATACAAGACCAGTGTCTGGTAGCGGCCAAGGCCTGTAGCGGCATTAAATGCCCCCCCCCCCCCACGATACTATTACCTTAGAAGGTACACCAAAATTCGCCTTCAAGATTTGGTGACGTCATAGCTTTTTTCTCTTATATTGCAGATATTGGTAGCATCAGGCGTGTTTCAATTTCACTGCGCATGAGAGAGTTAGAGCATTTTTCAATTTTCAATTTTCAAAGTTTAAAGAACTTAACCAAGCCGAACCTAACCTATTTTAAGTTGCTGTTGAATAAAAAATGATTGATAAACTTGCAGTTTAAGGTGATTTTTTGTTTGTTCTAATTTTTCTTCAGAATACCATGTTCATGACGGTGACTAAGACGATGGGACCACTTATTTTCGGTGCAAATATATTTAATTTTAATTTGAAAAAAAAATAACAAATTGTCCAACTGAAAAACTTAAACCAACCTACCCTAACCAATCCTAACCAATTTGTTTGCTTTATGGTGACAAATGTGTGTAAACACTTTTCTTGGTTGGTTGGTTAGTTATTTGGGCTTACGGCCGCATTGACTGCGTTGGTCATACAGCGCCCACAACACTTTCCTTGTTCCTTAAAGCACAATAATACCAAAAAGTTTTTGAAAAACAAAAACATGTTCAGACTTTTGTTTTCTTCAAAAGCAGCTTAGGTTAGGTTAGGTTGGGTTAGGTTTCTTTACTAAGGTTGAGAATTTTCAGAAAATAAATTAATTGACATTTTTATTTTGTTTATTTTTTTGTTCCCAAACGATAGGTTAGGCTAGGTTAGGTTAGGTTTTGTTGCATTAAAGAAAAAAAACATTTATGTTTATGTTATGTTACCGAACTCAAATCCCTTTTTGGTAATATTTTGCTCACAACCTGAAAAGTAAGCATTCACAAAGAAAATAAGTGGATCCAATCATCTTGGTCACCTTCATAAACATGGTATTCTGCAGAATTTTTTTTTTAAAAAAGGGAAAAAAAGAACACCTTAAACTGCAAGGTTACCAATTAATTCGAAATTTTTTTGGGAAACTTTTTTGGAAATTTTGGAAAAGTTTTCCCACCTGGAAAGCCTAAACTAACCCAACTTAGCCAAATCTAACCCATTTGTTTGCTATATGGAATTAAATGTGTGTAAAAACTTGTCTTGTTACCACCTTAAAGCACAATAATACCGGTTTAGCTAGGTTAGGCTAGTTTCGATGCTGAACTTCGAAATAAAATAAAAAAAATCAAACATAAAATAAATTCGGAAATTTTCCTTCAAAAGGAGCTGACGTTCGGTTCGGTTAGGTTGGGTTCGGTTGTTCAATTTATAAAATTTTTCGAAATGTACCTCGCTTCATTTTGGTTTCTATTTTTTTCTCCAAAGCAAGGGCGTCGATTTGTATCCTTTTGTGGGGGCCATTGCTCCACCAATTTTGATCTTGGCCCCCTCAATGTTGATTTGCCACCCCCCCCACCCCCCCAATAACATATGCTATTTTTATGCTGAGAAGAAAGTTAAAGAAAAAAGAAGAAAAAAACACCATGCGACTTACGTAGCTTAGTTGATGCCAACCAGCACATTTTGTACTGAAATGAAACATATTTGAATTGGATAGTGGATTGACTCTCCACCCTTTGCTGTAAAATTGACAACTTTGTGGAAAAAAACAAAGGAGTTGGATTTCCTTCCAATTTGCAAGCACGACTTACATCATAAAAGCAACCTTAATCCTTGGCAACGCGGTACATAGTTTATCGTCGCTTTACCGAGGCTTATTTACTGACGCACCCGAGCAGAAATCGGGCATATTCCAAATTCGGTGGAGAAATTCGGCGCAGCCTGGCAATCGCACTCGTAACGTCACGGCTCAGAACTATGGGCCTGTGGCGGCTGCAGAAGTGACAAACACCTGCTTGTAAGTTATATAAGGTCAAAGCCCATCACCAAATGTGTCTGGAGAGACTTGATAGACACTTGCGCGCAATAAATGCCACAAATCGTGGTGGGCGTTTCTCAGAACATCCAAATAAAAATTCCAGTTACAAAAATTCCAGCGCCTAAAGTCTAAATTTGAGGTTGCAGTCGACAAATGTGACGGAGGTGAGACATTCTTGATGCAATTGCGCGCAGTGTTTAATCCGTAGCCCAATCTCATGTGACGTACTGATTCGTTTTTTGTACTTCGCACTTTCTGATGTATCTGCATATTGGTGTGATTTTAAACAGTGAATAAATAGCCTGCTGCTATTTAATTCCCAAAGGAACAGTAGTTGAAGAAGTAGGCAGGCAAGCTTGAACAAGAACATCCAAATAAAAAATTCCAGTTACAAAAATTCCAGCGCTTAAAGTCCAGTCCATGCCTTTTTCTGATTTGTGCTCAGGGTTTCCATTTTAATATCACATAACTATCACGTATGTCTTCAAGAAGGTCTGTTTTTAGTTTACTTTTACTAATATTTTCACCCCACTGCACCTGGTGCTTTTTCTGTCCTGGATTGGGGCACCTAGTGTTGCATTTCCGTCCAGGGGTTGGCACACCTTTTGGTAAATTTACAGCTTAAGGCAATTTCTGATTTCTTGATTTGTTTAATGCAATGTTTAAGAATGTGATGAACATGATGTTACTGCTCATTTTGGTAAAGTTGTGTTTTAAGGTGTTTTATGAATTCGTGGAATGTATCATTTCAATGCAATGTTTATGAATGGGACCCAAGTTATGGGACCACTCATTTTCTATACAAATGCCTACATTTCAGGTTGTGAGCAAAATAACACCAAAAAAGGCTTTGAATTAGGTGTCATAGGATAAGCTATTCTTTTTAAATAAAAAGAAATGCAACATAACCTAACCTAACCTAGCCTACCCTCCCTTTGGAGAAAAACAAAACCAAAACATCAAGTTGTAAAAATTTCAAGCAATGTATTTTTTTACAATAAAAAATGTAACCCAACTTAACATGTTGAAATGTAAAAGAAAATAACATGTTGAAAGTACTATATTTTCAGAAATAGAATCCTGTGCTGATGATATTTTCTGTAATAAATTTGCAAATCAGATCTACATCATTAGTGTTAATAAATATGAAAAATTCATAGAAATGCATACACCGGTTTGTGGACAAGAAATTATTCTGATGATTTCTGATGTATTGGAACATGACAAATGTTTCATGATAGAAGCAGGCAAAGTTAAAGTACTTATATCTCAATAAATGGTCAGTTCACTAACAAGACAGCAAATTCACTCAAATAGCACTCAAAACACCAGGCGGCCCACTCTTTTTGCAAGTTTAAAATCGATGACAGTGCTTTCTTGAATCATGTTTAAAGCACATGAAGGAAATGTATTGCTGACACTTGTAAGGAACTGATGTGCAATCTGCAAACTACTCTCGATCGTGCAATCTGCGGAAAAAAACACGTTGAGCAGCCGCAGTGGCGTATTAAAGGGAAAAGTTCCCCTCCCTAATGTCAGGCACCAATGAAATACTTTCACCCACCGTCATTACTATTCAGGTCTGCTGTGCTCTGATGCTCCATCAATGCCGGTGTGTTTTAGTCTGCATCTGATCGCTGAAGTATTTTTATTTAAGCCGGTGTGTGTTTGTTGGTGTGTGGAGTGAGGAGGAGGGTAACGGTGACGGTGACGATGACGATAGATCCGAGCCCACTATATGGCACGGCAGTCGCATGCTATTACTCAGAGTTGTTATGTTGACATGTACTGAGCACTGCTCTTTTAATTATGTGACTTCACCAGTTATTGGACGATTTTCCCCGTTGGTGAGGATGCTGAATAAACAAACATACACATCGTCGAATAAAAATCGGAATTTCTGAGATCCGAAAATATAGTGGGCTAAATCCGACGAGTTTTTTTTTTTTGGGGGGGGGGGGGTCTAGTGCGTTGGCACTTCGGCCCCCCCAATGTTTTTCAAAAATCGACACCCCTGCCTGCAATATGTCGCTATAAGCCTATCACATCACCCCACAACAGTTTATCACAATTTTGTGTACTTAATGATTGTCCACTTGCCTTTTCAGGTTCTTGCCTTGCTCTCAAACGCACAACCGTTACCATCGTCAATAGTTCGTAAGATAGAAGGCTAGCCCGTGTGGACCTGACACAAAAAGATTCAAACAACCTGGCCACCGTCCAACTGCCAATCACACAGCGATGCCATCGAAGTAGCGTCAGCTGACGATTGGTCTGATGACTAATCCTCCATTGTAAAGGTTGTCAATGCCGTTCGAGCCATTGTTCTGGCTGTTTCAGAACCACGTATTTTACCTGACATATTGAGTGTCTGCATGAATGATTAAACTCTTAATTAATTATTCGTTGGTCTTGGTGCAGGTTGCAATACCGCACTTGAAATCTCTTAGACCAGTCTCTCGGCATGTTAGGCACGGTTGCCCAAAAAGGGGAAGCCTCGTGGATGCCTGCGGAATCGGGCACTTAAAAGTCGTAACGGGGTTGTGGTACGCTATACGGAACTGCCCCAATTCTACGATAGGACTGTTCTGGTTTTTCCATGGATTCTGTATATTTCAATTGGATTTTGTTTTGATCATGGGACAATCCAGGTTTTCCTCCATGGGACATATGGGATCCCATATGTCTCATGGAGAATAAATGCCAATCCCATGGGATTTTTTTCCCTAAGGCCCATGGTGGCTCATGGCCCCGGTGTGATTTGGGGGCCTCCGCTGTGTGTGTGTTTTTTTCAAAGAGTTTCCGGTGTGTTTATTTAAAGCTGCAGCGAATGTTTTAGGGCCTGCCACTTTTGCGACACTGGATACGCTTTGGAGTGCCTGGTGCATTCTCGGCCACCTGTTGTTCTCTTAGGTTCCCGTTGTGTCTATTTGGGGCTCCTGACGCACACTTGTGGGATCCCGGCACAATTTTGTGTGATCCCAGCACGATTTTGGGGGCTCCAGTATAGTTTATCGTGGTCCCTGCGCGACTTTTCGGGCCCAGGCGCGTGCTTCCGGGACAACCCGGCGCCAGTTTTCCAGGCTCGACGACGCAATTTTTGGTGACTTCTTCTTAATTTTGTAAAGTCCGAATCCCGGCCTGATTTTTTTCGGACCCACGGCGTCATATTTTTGTGTCCCGCCGGGATTTTTCGAGCTCTGGTACGTTTTTATGGGCCGTACGTGATTTTTTAAGGCATCTGGTGGTATGTTTGGACCTCCGGAGCAATTTTCCTAGCTTGGACATCTATTTTTCGATTTTTTTTTATTTTGGAGGGCTCCGGCTTGATTTTTGTCGGGTCCCGATGCGATTTTTGGGTCTACGCTATTTTTTACGACCATCCACGCGAATTTTTGGGAGTCCCGAGGGCATTTTTTGATGCTCGACACGATTTTTTGGTACTACCGACGGGAATTTTGGGTCACGAGCGCGATATTTGGGGGGCTCGGCGCGAGTTCGCGGGGTGTGCTGCAATTAGCTGGGCCCCAGCGGCATTTTGGCGAGCCCCAGCGGAATTTTTCCAGTCCGGCGCGATTTTTTTGTGCCCGCTTTATTTGTTGAGAGCTCCCTACGTGAATTCTGGGGGGCCCGACGCGAATGTATGGGGCCCAGAACGATTTTGCGACCCCGGTGGGATTAATGAGAGCCCACCTTTTCAGAAGGGGGAGATTTTCCTCTTTGGTACGCCATTGAGGCTGTTCAACGATATTTTTCAGCATATGGCCTTTAGAGTAGAAAGGCCCCTCGGGAAAATTTATTTCGGGACCGTCCAAAAGCACGTCCGCTTACCCGCCCTGCCCAGTCCCGTGCGCCATGACCGATGGCGGGCGCGTCCTGCTCAGGCCATATTACCTGACGATACCTATAGCGCGTTAGGCACGCCCGAAAGCATCCATTGCAACACCCATACCTCGAATGGGGGTGGGGCTCGGTCGACGCTACACTCGCCCAGCCTCGGCCTGCATGTTCAGTGGTTGCATATTACATGGTAGAAGTACAGTGTCATGTTACATGGACACAACGCGTGCCGGCTAGCCGCCGGCACCGGATCCGACAAAGCAAAACAGCCCTCTCGACAGTTAGGGCGAGCGGCGTCAACCATCCACATCAGGGACGGCTTGGCGCCGGCCGATGGGCGGAGGCTTCCACTTGGAGCCGGTGGTTTCGACAAGTCCGAACACATATGTGAAGCTATAATTATGTGACATTTGTCATTACTGGTCAGCGTCAGAAGTCAACTTCGCTACGCTCACGCCTCTTCCCCAAAATATAATAATAGTTTTCCAAAAAAGGCCAGAACCAGATAACTGGAATGGTGCACAAAAAAGTCAGTATGCTGAGGTATGAATCGTATTAAACCAAACATGCATCTATGCATAGCCACCACCTATGTACACGAACATATCATCCGGCAAGGCTCGTAACCTGATTGTGTTTCTCGTCAGGTATGCCATGGGACGTCACGTCCTGAAGGCTCGCCAGGTCCACAGCCGCTTCGTGGAAGACCCGGAGGCTGTTTATGCTGAACGTTCCGGTAAAATATATTTTGGGGTCTGAAGTATGTAGGAGTCTGGGGAGGAAATGAAGAATGGGATGGAGCGGAGGAGTCTGTGGAAGAACGAAAAGTCTGGGGAAGAATGAGGGTCTGGAGAGGAGCCAGGAAGCCTGTGGATTAATGGAGAAGTCTGTGAGAAATGAAGGAATTTTGGAGATTAAAAAAAACAGGAGAGTCTGAGGAGGAACGGACGAGTCTCGGCAGGAAGCTGATAATCTGGGAAGCAATTAAGGAGTCTGAGGGAGGATGAAAAAGTATGGAATGGACCCTTCGTTCCTCCCCAGACTCCCCGACCCCTCCCTCCTCTGCTATGCACCATACTCATTCCTCCCCATGCGTCTATCTAGCCCTCTCTATTCCTCACCAGATCTTACAGTTCCACCGGGGAATTTTCAGTTCATCCTGTTCTCCAGATCCCTCAGTTCCTTGGTGCTTCAGTTCCTGTCCGGATTACCATTTTACTTCCATTGCTCTTCTGCTCATCTCCAGGCTCCCTGGCTCCTCTCCAAACTTCTCAGTCCCTAACCGGACTCTGTCCTTCCTTCCCAGACTCTTCAGATCGTTTCAAAACTACTTCCTCGCTCCTCCCCAGACTACCAGACTCCTCCCCAGACTCCTTCGGAATGGGCTGCCTGCTGATGTTGTGGGGAGTTCCTCATTGAATGTATTTAAAAGTAGGGTGGACAAATTTTTTAGGCAGGAAAATCTTGTTTTTGAGTTCTAATTTGTGATGGATGGGGTGAGATTTATGTTAAGTAGGTGTGCACGGCACAGACCCCTTCAGGCGGGCATGATGCAGTTGGAAAATTGTTGATAGGGCATTCAATCCACATGTGTTAAGAGAGATCGGGGGAATATGGCTGGATAGCTAGGGTGGATGAGCATTGATAGGTATGAGGGATATTGTAGGACTGGTTTCTTCAGGATGTGGGATGGTTGGGGTGGGTCTTTTTACCAGGCTTATGGTATCTTCCACTCACAGACTTAGCTGCATGGGCCTTTGGGTCTCTTATTAAGTCTAAACGCTTTAAAGCTTTATATAGGGTGTACCTAGCAATGGATTCAGCACCTTCCTTCGGGATGTGATACTGATGAGATTGTCTATGGTAGCACAATGGGTATGATGGGAGGAGTTTGTAATTGTTGAGTGTGTTATGCAATAGCAAGTGAATGGTGCTAGATAGGCTGTGATATATAGCTCCCTAGGAACTTGAGATAAGGGATTGATTGGGGTGAGAGTATGTACATTTCTAGTACCTTTTCTAGATAGGCTTAACCCAGATGGGCCCCTGTGGCTCTTATTAAGCCTTAACACTTTATGACTTATGACTGTATGACTTCATTCCTCTCAAACCTCAATTTCTCCCCATGTCTCCTCTGCCTCTATTCCTTCCCATACTTTCAAGCTTCCCCTTTCTTTCCAAAACTCCCCAGTTCTGCCCTAGACTTCCGTTCCTCTCCAGACTCCTTCGCTCTTCTCCGGATTTCCGTTCCTCTTGAGACTTCTGCTCGTCCTCAGACCCTTCCGTTCCGTTCTAGGCTCCTCCTTTCCTCTTCAGACACCTTGGTTCCTTCCCAGACTCTTCCGTTCATTCCCAGACTCCTCCGTTCTTCCATAGCTTCCTCCGTTCCTCCCGGATTCCTCAGTTCCACTTCGGACTCCTCTGTTCTTCCGCAAACTTCTCCATCCCTCGGACAACTCAGTTTGTCCTCAGATATATCGGCTCCATCTCCCCCCCCCATTGCTCAATTCATGGGCTCTAGTGACGTCACCAAAATGTTGCTTCAATCACCCTTGTATGTGTTTTGAAATCTGGGCCACGTTGCCCAATATACACGGATCATCCGGTATGGTAATTTGTTTAGTAGTAGTAAGCGCAATGGACTTCCGTGATGAGACCAGTTGCCAGATCTTGAAACGCCAGCTCGTAGATTAACCGACAAATATAAGTTGGACTATCCCTGGCTTTCCACTAATTTTACCACTTCGCAGGCACATACCTAGTTCACCTGTTGCATCCTTCGTGCACCAGTCAACCTCGTACACTCTCGACGTCATCCCTCGTGCACTATTGTGCACGAGGGATGATGTCGCTGCATCAGGGGCTGATTGGGGTGGTAAACACCCATACTGCATAGGCAGAACGACTCACCACTGCCATAGGCTAGCTGAGGTACTGGACACTCGCATTGTGTACCGCTAATGACGTCATAACCACCGGGGATTATCCGAGGATACTCACCGCGTACAAGAAAATACATCATAATCACGAGGGCTGGGCGAGGTAATGACTGCTTTCATTGTGTACAGGCGACGGCGTCACCATCACAAGAGGCTGGCTCATGCCGCGCTTGGCGGCTGATGGCATCAAGGCGGCTGGAACACCGTCCAGCATAGGCTCCATCTACCGGGATGATGTGATCAACACACTGGACCGTGCTGAATTGTGTAACAATACTATGACCATCTTGAACTGCGAGCGCCATCGAAGCATCAAGTCAGTGCGACTTGGTACTACCCGGGATACCGGTGTTGTGGTGGTTGTGACGGTTATATTTATTTCCAGACATGTGTCTTCTTGCATACGATTATCTCTCTATTGGGCGCCATTAAAGTAAATCGTGCATGACACTGTGATGTTAGTTCGGCCATGTTGGCAGCTTAAATATCTGTCTCAAAGGCAAACGGCTTTAATTTGCCGTGTAAATTTTAGGGGAGGTGATATCAGAGTTCAAGACAAACGGCATTAGCCAATAACACGTCGCGTTATTGCGTCTTTTTCGAAGTAGAGTTTCCTACTGCTCAGTTCCCTTTAGATGAGTATCCTGCTGGCAATGACGACATTGTTACTATGCCTAAAGCCAAGGGGTGTAGTCCTTCGGTTGGTGACACGCCTTTCTCGGCTTCACGTAAATTTCCAGGTGTGTATTAGCTGAACAACGTGCCAATCGGGCGATTATAGCAGTGTGTCCGCGGTTTGTCTGATCAGAGTCGCATTTGCCCTGCAGGTACAACCTCACCTTGTTCGCGGCGCGCTGTATGTACTGGAGTGAAGAGCTGGTCCAGTTCACCCATAAAGGCTGCGAAGTGGGACCGCTGAGCACCGTGCACGTGCTTCACTGCCGCTGCTCGCACCTCACACCGTTCGCCGGCTCCTTCCTCGTGCTCCCGAACAAGGTGGACGTGACGATGGTCATCGGTCTGAGCCTGCTGATCGATCAGAACCCGACGGCGCTGTATCTGATGGTGGCGCTGCTAGTGGTGTTCGGCCTGCTGTTCGTCTACGCTCGCAAGCAGGATCTGCGCGACGTGAAGCGACGCCTGATCGTGTACGTGGACGACAACAACCCGCGGCACCGGTACGCCTACCTGGTGACCGTTTACACGGGAGTCCAGTACAAGGCGGGCACGACGGCGCGCGTGGCGATTGTGCTGGAAGGCGAGCTGGGCGCCACGGACACCCACCTTCTGACCGGCGAGAGGAAGCGCAGGAGGACGCTGGAACGCGGTTCCGACTCGTGGTTCATGATCACCACCAAGAGCTCGCTGGGTGACTTGAAGATGCTGCGCATGTGGCATGACAACAGCGGCAAGAACCCCGAGTGGTTTCTGGACCGTGTGATGGTGCGCGATTGTCAGACGGCGCACGTCTGGGTGTTTCTGGTGGGTCGCTGGGTGCACCCGGTGACCGGCCTGCTGGTGACGACACCGCCGGCCGCGCTGCACGAGATCACTGCCTGGAACACATCGGTCGCCCGTCGCGCCGAAGAGAGTCTGCGCGACGGCCACCTCTGGTTCAGCGTGTTCTCAAGGCCGCTCAGCAGTCCTTTCACTCGTTGCCAGCGGCTCACTTGTGCCATGACGCTGCTCACGTCCAACATGTTGGTCAGTCTCATATTCTACGGCGTGCCCACCGGCGACCCGTCTGACCAAATCTCACAGAGCAGCAACTTTGGACTGAATTGGCGCGATGTGCTGATCAGTGCAGAGAGCGCCGTCATCGTGGCGCTCCTGGTGGCGCCCGTTATCGTGCTGTTCCGCCGCTCGCGGACGCTGGAAGACGTCAAGAAACGCACCGTAGTCATGGATACTGACGACACTGGCGGTGCAGGCGACTCTCAGCAGGACAAAACCACCGGCAACAGGGAGGCAACTGTGACTTTTCAGGAGACTGGACCAGCCGTCAATGCCGCAGAACAAGCTACTTCAGGTGATGAACCCTCTGGAGCAGCTACTACCGAAGGTGCAGATGATGCCAAAAAGCCCAGCGTAGAAGAGCTTCAAGCGCAGATCGAAGGCGGCGCCGAGCAACTGCATGACATCCAGGACGGGTGCAAGCTGCCATGGTGGTTCCTGTACATCGCCTGGGCACTGGCCGTGCTCATCATCCTGTTCTCGTGCGTGCTCAGTCTGGCGTACAGTGCACAGTACGGCGAGATCAAGTGCTACATCTGGCTGGCGTCGTCGGGCGTGTCGCTGTTACAGAGCATAGTGGTGATCCAGCCGCTGGTCATTGTCGCCACGTCGATGCTGGTAGCGTGGTGCTGCGGCGTCAAGCCGGAGGCGGAAAATCGTGCCGCCGAGTACCCGCAACAAATGGCCGTTGACGAGAAGCTGGCCAAAGAGTACGCGCAAACTATCCATGCCAAACGTACTCTGCCCATGTACCGTCAGGTACCCAAGAAAAAGCTGCGCAAGCTCAGGGCAAACAAGATGAAGAATTTGCTCACGCACGAGGCAATCAAGGATATCCTAATTTTCCTTGTATATATTGCCTGCCTGCTGCTCATCATTCACGGCAACAAGGATCCGAACGCTTACTACTCGACAAGAACGGCAATCAACATGTTTGTGGAGGCCAACCTGGTAGATGGAGATGATGATGCTGTAGCGTTGGAAGATGCAACAGACCTGGGCGGCGTTGTCCAGTATCTCAACACTACACTGATCCGCACCATACACAAGATGGAGGCGTACAACGGCGAGCCGGCGTCACACGAGGGCATGACGCGCCAGGATGGTCTTTTCTTCGTGGGGGTGGTGCGGCTACGTCAAGTGCGCATCACACGCGACGCGTGCCGGCCACCCGACAAACTCTTCTGGATGAACTTCACCCGATGCAAGTACCCGTTCTCGTGGCGCCGCCAGGATAAGACCGACTATGGCCAGGACTGGACGCCCGGGCCGGAGTACAACTCGGACCCGTGGACCAACGAGGCAACGGAGGCCTGGCTGTTCAAGGAGGCCGACTACCTGCGCGTTCTGCCGTACGGTGGGGTACACGCAACCTACCCCGGTTCCGGCTACACGCTGCACCTGGGCCGCAACGCAAAGTCATCACAGGTGGTGCTCGACTACATGGTGGAATCCATCTGGCTGGACGCCTACACGAGCGCACTGTTTGTGGAATTCACGCTGTTCAGCGCCGACAGTGATCTCTTCAACTTGGTGGTGATCTTGTTCGAGCAGACAAGGACTGGCGCGGTCACTCCGTCCTGTTCGGTGAAAACCAGCAAGCTCTACGTGGACACAAATGTGAACCGACTTACTATATGCATGACGGTGTTCTACGTGTGCTTCATCCTTTTCAACACAGTGGTAGAGTTTAGAAGACTACGTAAATTAAGCATCAGGACGTACTGTCATGACATATGGAACGTCCTGGACTTACTAATAGTGCTGATGGGCTATGTTTGTGTCGTCCTCTATGTCAATCGGTACATTGTTGTGCAGGAAGCCTTTGAAAATCTGAGGAACACGGACGAGAATAAATTCGCCAATTTTTACATTCCCGTATATTGGGATTTCATACTGACGTATGCGCAAGCATTTGCACTAATGTTAACCATGGGAAAATTTTGGAAGATTCTCACCTTCAACAAAAGAATGGTGACGTTCAGTTTGACTCTGAAGTACTCGCGCGGAAATCTGAGTGCCTTCTTCTTGATATTCGCTATAGCCGTCATCGGATACGCGTATTGGGCCAACATCTTGTTTGGTTCGACATTAGAGGAGTTCAGAGACCTTTGGTCGGCTCTGATCTCCCTGATCCTCTTCTCCATCGGCACCTTCGACTTTGGCAGCTATGTGTCTGCAGACCGCATATTCGGCGTCATCTTCTTCTTATCTTACGTGCTCTTCATGATGATCTACATGGTCAACGTCATGCTCTCCATCATCATGAGTGGCTATGAGATGGCAATGGATGACATGGAGCACCTGGTCACCAAGTACGATGTCGTCGATGTCTTCATCTGGGAGGCGCGCAACTTCTTCGAGGACTCGAGCAGCAGCGAGGACGACGAAGTGACTACGGCGCGCGCGCAACGGCGGCGTCGCACGCGCGCCCTCTTGCGCCGGCTGTTGCCGTGCTGTGTGACCGAGGTGCGCCAGCGTGACCTGCGCCGTCCTGTGGAGCAGCCCGAGATGTGGCAGCTGCAGCGGTTCATATCGCGCACCGCCGTCACCGGAGCGCCGCGGCCGCCCAAGCGCAGCCAGCCCAGCATCGACAGCGCCGAGGCCGCCCAGATGACCAAAAGAGTCGGCCGCCGGCGTCGACGCGGCATGATAGAGCCCGAGGACGAGTTCGACGACGAGGCGGGCACGCAGCCGGCGCCCGGTGGTCCCACAAACCGCTACCTGCTGGATCAGGACGACGTGGACGGCGGGAAGCATCTGGCCTTGCGGCACGCCGGACACGAGCAGAGGAGGCGTCAACGGCAACGGCGGCGCCGCTCGGCCGGAGCTGCCGGTGGCCGCCGGCGCCAGTCCGTGTCTGACCGCAAGTCGGTGCAGCATGACCCGCACTTCCTGCACTCGCTGACGGTGGCGCCAGAGGACATGGCGGTCAGCCAACGAAGGCGCTCCTCCCAACGAAGGCGCTCCTCCCAACGTAGACGCTCCTCCCAACGCAGGCGCTCCTCCCAACGCAGGCGCTCCTCCCAACGCAGACGTTCCTCCGGCAACCGCCGCAGACGCTCCTCCGGCCGACATCGGTCCACCGGCGACCCGAGAGGCCGGCACCAAAACTCCTGGCAGCCGACTGACGAGCACGCACCGCAAGGTGTGGGGAATTACGGCGGACCTGGTGCGGCGGACGGCTGGGGTCGGCTCGGCGACGATACGCACCGCTCCGATACACGGTCCTCCGGCAACCGAGGCGAACACCTGCAGAGAAGAGTACACTCCGTCAGTCACAACATCAGCTACGTTGAAGCGCAGGTGGAGCGGGTGTCCTCCAGGATGGATACGCTGCCACCGAACTCCAGGCAGAACTAGCTGGGCTGCTCTGTCGTTCATTTGATTGTCTTTCATTCATAATTTGATTAGTTGTTTGTGCTTCTGTGATATTCGTTGGACTGATATAGACTGGAATATACTTTATTGTAGAGTTGATACATTTGAAGCCAGCTGCACGTGAGCGACATATTGGCATAAATTCATCAGTGGAAGCTGAATCAATCATTATTTTCAGCTTAGATTCACCAACATTCCAACAACATTCATTTATGGCCTTGCGAATATTCATTCGACATTTAAACATTCATTCATTCGAACATTCATTCGAACATTCATTCATCCGATTGACTGTCCAATTGGGGCTTGTATGTGTGTAAACGTTAGTTTCAGTTTCAGATTGGTCGAAATAATGGAGATTAAAAAAATGCAATCACAGTTAATTGAAGGGCGTGGTAAAAAAGAAGATTTTTGAGGAAAACCGGTTTCAGTCCAGTCTCGGGATCGTCATCAGTTCACTGTATTTCGGTATTTTATCTTACCGAAATACAGTTAACTGATGACGATCCCGAGACGGGATTGAAACTGGTTTTCCTCCAAGACCATTTTTGTTTACTGCGCGCTTCAGCTAGCCGGGATCGCAATTTGTATATAATATACACCGTAGTCACAAACATTGATATGAAAAATAATCTTGCTTCCCTATTCTTACAGCATGAGGAATGATATAATTCGCGGTATGAATTAAAATAATTGTACCAGCCACAGTGCGATAACTACGTCAAAATGACAAATAACTCATGCATCCTCGCCTGATTCTAACTTTGTAATCAAAAACTTAAATACTTCATGTGGGAAGTCCATGTAGAGTACGCACTCTGTTTATATCCACTGCATGTATGATCTTGGCATGCAAACCGGACATATGGTCAGGGGCGGATTCGGAAAATACGGTGGGAAGGGACACCTTTCCCAGGGGCGCAACATTTGGCCGAAGGAGCGCTCTAATTTGAGCGAAGGGGTGCCATGCTTTGCTAGGCGGCGTTTTTTACTGCCCTGAGGACCACTACTATCTTCCTGGGGGATGTGGTGCAGTCGAGCTTTCCCATGGACTCAGAACACCAGGGAGATGGACGCCATGTACGAGGAAGAGGGGAACCACAACCCGAAGGGAGGAGCACGTATCACCTTAGCCCTTCTGTATTCGCCTCTGTACATGACCCGTTGCATTCCAATTCCTAGACATGCATATGTTTTATCCGCAGCTCTGCATTCACCAACGGCGTGCCAGCCGCATCGTCCTTCCTTCAACAGATTGCGGAGAATGGTATGTACCACCATGGAACTGCGATAATAAACCATAGATGCATATACAAATTGCTTTATGCATGGAGACCATCTGACATCAATACTGTGTCTGCTCAATAAAAATACCGTTAGAAGTCGCAAATTTGAAATGGGGTATTTGAAGAAAGATTTTAATTGCTTAACCTATTATATTTATATTGGCATTGCCAAACGATGTATGTGTACCGGCGCAAGGAACGTTTTCTTAAAACACCACGGCAAAAATGATGTCTCATTAGTGGAATCGATTTAAGAAACGTGTGGAAAGTCTCAGTCCGAAAATGTAAAAATCCATGGAGCCCAAAGGGTTGGGAGTAGATCATGTTGAACCAATTTTGGCGCTAAAGCGCCATTGCAATAGCATGATGACAAGCGCCTTCGGCACTTGCTCCGCTGCGTTAAACGAAAAATTTGATGTTGGTTTCATGCGAATCGGTCTAATGGTCTACACTTAAATCCCAATTTACGTGTAATTCATTTTCCTCCTTGGAATGAATATTTATGTTTATTAAAATATCTCCCGCGGAAGTGTCGCCGACGCGAAATCGCGTGCCGGCATCGTTTCTTTTGGTAAAAGCGCGTGCCGGCATAGTTTCTTTTGCTAAAAGTGGCGTCTGGTAACGGTTGCGGGCATAGACGATTACAACCAAACTATTTGCAATGGGGAAAATCCGAAGAAGCCATGAGCATCACAAAGAGTGGGGCTATCCGCGCATACAACTTTCTCCTCGAAATGTTGTCCGACAGTGGTGTGGAGACAGTGAAAAGCGGAGCATTTTTTCACGGATCGAAACACGCGCAGCCCGTGTGACGATGACGGCACCCGCACACACTGCAGACCATGATAGTCTAGGGGAAAAGGGTAGCCGGTACATCGGACCAGGTGGTGAAAGTGACGGCAAGTCGCCAAGTTGAGCCGTTTCCGAGAACCAGACCCAATCGTGAAAAACGCTGAAGCATGGTGATTATGTGCATAGCACCATAAGTGCTGCCAGTTTTTTAGTGTACAATCTTGTCATTTGTTTTTTTTGCAGGGGAGGTGAAAACTAGCTGGACACAGCTTCAATACGGATCAATTATTTATGAACACGCGCCGGAGGGCCCCTCACATACCGCGTACCGGGTGTGGGGGGGGCGGATTCGCCCCTCGAAAGCTACTGAAGCTAGATGCACACAATTTGGAGGCTAGATTACGGCTGTAGTGAATTCCCTGCAGTATAAGTTCCATGACCCTACGTCAATGCATTCATGGTCAAATGAGGTCGAGATCGGCTGTCACACCGCGCCGCCGTGCCACCACTCCGACGAACCCTTTGTGACCTTGACCGCTCGGCTGCCGGGTGGCAGGTCGGTTGGCCGTCACAGTTTATATATTTACCAACGGATACAAAATCAATTGGATGCACTTGTACTTCTTATCGAAGCTTCACGATTCCGTCACTATTCCCTGCCCGTTGTCAATATCCTAACAAAATCCCTGCCTGAGTCATGGCTCGAAATGTATCGCAGTGCCTGCCAAGTGGGCGCGGCGTGGTGCCGACCGACTGCCGACCGCGGCTGGGCAGCCGCGGGACGGCCTTGACCCGGTAATCACTGGGGTATTTTCACTCACTGGAGTCACTGTGAAGGGAGGTTGGGGCTTTTCCTTACCGTTTGTGTCTTTTCAACCCATGAACTGATTACGCCGATCCAAAGGCCATTCGATAGCCTCATAACTTTAATCGACATACAATTTAAAAAATTTCATCCGAGTTCTTGCTGGGGTGCTTTATGAACTAGGGTTCTATTGCTAAGCAGAGCTTGTTGCGTGAACCCTGTGCCCCCACCACCCGATCCATGAATTCTAGTTCTACGGCTTAATTTTGACCGAAAGTTTAACGTGCCGTCAATGCACCGACACGACGCCCGGTAGCTCGCCCCCGGCCTTTTCGGGCCAGCTGCCAACTCCCAGCCGGGGACTAAATGCGAGAGCGCGAAACGACTCGAACCCTGTGTTGCCAAGACAGGGGAAACCAGTACAGGCCAGCGCTCTAGCCAACTGAGCCACCGAGGCGGCAGTAAATATCTGTGGTTTATCTGGATGTTACTGGTAAGGTTGCAGGTCATGTTGAATAAAACGACTCGGCTGCTTTCGAGAATTCATGTTTTAAAGGCAAATCAGAGCATTGGTGTGATATGAAACCTCAGCTGTGATTGAATACATGCAGTGTGTACCTAAAATTGTCCATGTGAACACTTTCTGGCCTCAGGTCCAGGATTTTGGCCTGAGCTGTTATTTTGTGTTATTTTGTATTATGCATTAGGTGTTATTTTGAACACAAAATTGAGAGCATCAGAACAGACTAAAAAAAGCCAGGAAGAAGGCACTAAGAATGCTTGGGGCAATAAATATAAATGTATCATACAAAAGTGAGGAAGTCATCAGGAAGCTGTACTGTGCATATGTCAGGCCACATTTGGAATACTGTGTCCGAGCTTGGTCCCCCAGTTATGAAAAAGATTGTTGGCTTTTAGAGAGAGTGCAAAAGAGGGCAACAAAAATGGTTAATGGCATAAACAACCTGGCATATGAAAAAGATTGAAGAAATTGAATATGTTTTCACTTAGATATAGAAGGCTGAGAGGAGATCTCATCGAGGTCTTTAAATTTGTTCATGGTCAGGAACAGGGATATCTCAGGGAAATGTTTGAATTTAACAGAAATGATGCAACTAGAGGTCATCAATTCAAAATTAAAGTTAATCACAGCAGGACAAGGTTAAGACAGTCTTTCTTCACCAACAGGGTAGTAGAACATTGGAACCAGCTGCCAGAAACCATTGTCAGTAGCAGCACACTGAACATCTTTAAAAACAGTATAGACACTCATTATAAGAAAAGAGGGCTTGCTTTTCGGTATTCCAGGGAGGGTTGATCGACGGATTTGGTGGGCAACTGGCTCAGTGTCCCGAGTGCAACCAAGAAGGGCCCTTGTGGCTCATAGTTGCACCGATCTTTTATGTCTTTATGTCCAAGGGAAGAAGTCAACTTGCCGTTTTGATTCAGCTTACAATGTAATGTATTCTCTAAACCACATTTTCACAGGAACCTTCAACAAAAGCTGACATAAATATTTGGATATGGTACGGAATTTTACATATCTGTAAAATCTGGCATCACGCTTGTGAGGTCACGGGTCATGTCAAGTAGAATATTTGACTGATTCCGAAAGTGCATATTTTTATCGAAAATAATGGCATTAGAGTAGTATAAAGTTTAGATGTTGGTCGTTGGATGCCTTATGTGTCAATAATTATACCATCTGAACATGTGGTCCTCGGGTCAAGTGAGATTGTCTGGGGAGAAGATGCCAACTTGTCTGTTTGGTTCAGCGTGCATTGCGTTGCATGTTCATAGGCTACACTTCCACGAGGACCTCGAAAAACGAACCTATGCTTTCGTATATACAACATAATATTGTCTCCTGCGTTTTGTTTGCTATATAGTTGGCAGCAAAACTTAGATTGCTATAGGTGCATATGTGATGAGGTTAGCGTAATGCAAAATGCAGAATGTTGATGGTCGGCACATATCACAGACACATGTCTTGGCTCATATTCTAAAAACTTTTAGAGCATTAGCATGTAGCGTTAGGGCCCGATATACATTGCCCTCTCTAGAATAATTACAGCTGGATTGCCCTGACAGTATAATTTGGGTAGATTGTATCGGATGACAGAAAGCAGCCATTTCCGACGGTGAAAGCAACACCATTGAGTGTGTGGCGTCATTGTAATATGACCTGGCATTGTATCTGAAAACATATGTGGATATTTCACCTATGACAACCACACATGCAAGAATGTCTTTGGTAACGGATGTATCGACTTTATAAGAAATTGAATGTATTTTCTAGTGTTAAGTGGTCATTATATTGGAATAAAATGAATGTTCTTCATATCACCCATGAATTGCCAGTTGAGGTCACACGGTAATAAATTGGCCTCTGGTACACCAGCTGCACCTATTTTGATCTGCCAATATATATAAGTTCAATTGTATCTCATATAACAACCAGCAACCGTTCAAGACGTCAAAAACAGCACCTACGTCACTTCATGACGCCATTAGGAGTTGACCTAAGATGAACTTGACGTCAATGTTTTACACAAAAACCCGAGGTGACCAGGTGAAGGTAATGAAAGTCTCAAGCTGCTGTCTCAATTGATTAGCTGTTATCGCAGAAAAACCAAAGGGGAGAGGAAAAAGTCCTCCTCAGTGACTCGCGGGTTAATACGCACTTTATGGATTGCAGAATCGAGGTCAGAGGCCATCCACCGGGCGTGCTGATGCGCACCGGCAGAGTGCTTAAGCGCCTATCAAATCAGCACCCAACATCGCGAGCGCTAGATGCGTCAGCTCGTGGTAATAATTCCTGGGACATCCTTCTCATGGAGGCCATGCATTTATGTCACTGGCGGCCTGCTCTTTCCGGTTCAACAAGCGGTTATTGCCCATACTCAGACGTCTGTATGGTGAGAGCGAAAGAGAGAGAGATGGAGAGAAAGAGAGAGAGAGAGAGAGAGAGAGAGAGAGAAAAATATATATATATATATATATATATATATATATATATATATATATATATATATATATATATATATATATATATATATTGGGGAGAGGCGCGCGCGCGCGCTCTCTCTCTCCTCTCTCTCTCTCTCTCTCTCTCTCTCTCTCTCTCTCTCTCTCTCTCTCTCTCTCTCTCTCTCTCTCTCTCTCTCTCTCTCTCGCTCTCTCTCTCTCTCTCTCTCTCTCTCTCTCGCTCTCTCTCTCTCTCTCTCTCTCTTTCTCTCTCTCCTATAAATTATTATTCATGACAATCCAAGCAGTCACCTAGCCCTTTTTGTTCAGGATATGCATGCTATGCGAGCAATCTGCTATGCTATATTAACCATATTCCACTTCTGATATTTGTTCGAACGCCGGTGAATGATATTGGATGTAAGACGCATCTCCATCTCTATGTAGGACCATTTTACGGACGATCTCAAGGTTTAGAGTTATGCTTGTCGGCATCGCCCTCTCCTCCATCGCCGCTCTGAGATATCGCTACCAGATTACTAACCGGCACATTCTGCTCTCTATTGTCTCAATCATTTGATGGTTTTAGGGCCGATGTCACACGGTGAATTCATGGTGTTGCACCTGCGCTATGGTCTCGACCAAGTTGGACGATCCCTATGTTCTACGGCGGTCTAAATGTTCGTCTGTGTGTCCGTATGCCAGTGAAATCTTGCCCGTGAATGTCCTGATCGCAAAATTGATGGTCTTCTCTTCACGCTTGCACGGAGGGCAGATTTTTGCTGGCTCATGCCGAGAGACGACACCGATTGCTCAAGGTGGGGAAATGCGTAGTTTCGAACGGATACATGAGCTTTGACTTGAACATGTGCTGGAGCTTCTTTTTGTGTTTAGTATGAAGCTGTATAAATAAACGCCTTTCTATCCGTGCGACGCGGGCGCCAGGCCTTAGTCAACGGCCGTGGTCGATGGCTGTGACCAAATGGCCGATAAGCCTGCCAACACCGCCACGATAAATACGGGTAGTTGAAGTGCACCCCCGCGGTGATGCTCTTCTTAAGGGCGATGCGATCGTTCCGGCACGGATGTCTGTGCATGCACCGGCTTAGCAACCGCCGAACGGCCGTCCAGCCAGGCGGTTGGTGAGTCACCTGGGCGACGGCGCCAGCGATAAGCCAACCGTCTCAGACGCCTTGGCGACCTCGTGTCTCAATGCGGACGACGAGCTCTGTGCTGGGCATTCCTGTCTCGGGGCCACGTCGCTGTGAACGTCGTCCGCCGACGGCAGACACCGTCTCGGCGCCTGTCCCCCCCCCCCTCGACCGTGGGCGGGGCGGATATTGGCGCGGCGTATATGGCGCTGGCTGACGACAGCCGTGTGGGGGCGGAACGGGCGCGGCCCGCAGCCCGCCGGACGCGTGGCCGCCTGGTGCACCGCGCCCCGAGCAGCGGCGACAAATGCGGCGTCGCGTGACCCGGCGGTGCGGACGACATGACACGACCCTGCCGACCGGCCACTCTCCGATTCTGCAGTCTGGATCCAGGATGGAACTCTCCACTGGAAACTCCCAGATGCGCTTGCGGCTTCGTTTGGCCCGACAGCGTGCGGAAAGTCGCTGGGATGGACAGTGAGGGTGCACTAGTCTTCATGAGTACGCGTTTGACACACAACAGTCATTTATACGTAGTATGTACATCGTCCAGCGGTCGCAGTGACTGCATGATGATGAATGGCGGCACGTGTAAAACGGCATCGATGGTAGGCATCAACAACACTCTCGGTGTGACTCGTTTGGCGTGTCAGTGGCAGGCCGCAGCTGTCGGTGTGACTCGTTTGGCGTGTTAGTGGCAGGCAGCAGCTCGCCCGACAGCGTCTGGGCTGTCGCTACAAGATGGAATTTGCAAATCATCGCGCTGGTTTTGTTTTAAGTTGCGATTTCAAAGTTGCCTGTCATTTGCTTGAACTTGGACGTTGTCGAGAGCATGGACAGCGGAGGACGCTGGGGAGCAGTGAGACGCTGGGGAACTGGCAATCAGACGTTGGGGAACTGGCAATGAGACGCTGGGGCACTGGCAGTGAGACGCTGGGGCACTGGCAGTGAGACACCGGGGCACTGGCAGTGAGACGCTGGGGCACTGGCAGTGAAACGTTGGAGAACTGGCGGTGAGACGCTGGGGCACTGGCAGTGAAACGTTGGAGAACTGGCGGTGAGACGCTTGGGCACTGGCAGTGAGACGCTGGGGCACTGGCAGTGAGACACTGGGGCACTGGCAGTGAGACGCTGGGGAACTGGCATTGAGACGCTGGGGCACTGGCAGTGAGACGCTGGGGCACTGGCAGTGAGACGCTGGGGAACTGGCAGTGAGACACTGGGGCGCTGGCAGTGAGACGCTGGGGCACTGGCAGTGAGACACTGGGGCACTGGCAGTGAGACGCTGGGGCATTGGCAGTGAGACGCTGGGGCACTGACAGTGAGACGCTGGGGAACTGGCAGTGAGACGCTGGGGCACTGGCAGTGAGACGCTGGGGCACTGGCAGTGCGCAGCCGGGGTTTTCTTAAGGGGTCTCCAACAAAACCAAATATGACGACACAGAGAACGCTTTCGGCGCGCGAAACGACCCGAAAATGGTCGGTTTTACGTCGTGAAAATGTTTTTTTTAATTGTTCGATATAGTGTATTTTTGCTTGTTGAAGGAGGGCCAAGAGCTAGGAGGAGCCTTTGGAGAACCGTTTTCCATCATTTCGCGCGTACGCACCTCAGCTCTACTGTGCAACGTGATAAATACCGTATATGCGATGTAGCCGAACGTTGCATGGAAACGTGTATTGCGGATTTGAGGTATTTAATCCTATTTCGTAGGTAGTCATGCAGGTAATAATCCATTTGGAAAGACCCTCCCATAAAAGCGCTCCAATTCCAGCTAATTCGGAAGATCTATGCAAAACGTTAAAGAAGCTGCGAAGCAAGCGAATGAGCATCAGTTTTCCTTAAGCCGAACGCAAATATATGTGCGTTCGGCATATATGTGCATATGTGTACGTTAGCATCGTCAACACAATTTAGCAATGCAGTGGGCCACGTCTACTGGCGAGGATCACGCCATGGGTGGTCCGGCCACAGGGGATGTGGGCGGGTCGTTCGTTGGTGGACTGTCACCGCCCCCTGACGGCGCGGGAGGGGGGGTCAGTCGGTTCGCCTGGCTGGCACGGGCACGTCTTGTGTCGGGTCAGCGCCTCTGAAAGCCATGCATGTGCTGTGGGCTTTGGTGATACTTTCTCTTGTGCACATCACCGCCGGAAAACGCATCCCCTGGTGGAGCATCAAGATAGCACAGGAGCAGGGGTAAGTGGCGGGAAGCAAAGCACATCATGGCTGGAACTTCATGCATATTTTGAGATACATGAACATGCCTTGAAGTGTTTACCTGTTGGCGTTGGAGATCATGCGCTCAAAACCTTTGCAAAGCATCCCAAATTATTTAACAAAAATAGACCATGACTGCAGACATACCCCATCACATACTTCGTATACATCCCCAATCAAATACAAAGTTCCAGTAGATACTGGAGTTGGATTAAATGGTAGAGGGCTCGAGCCATCCGAGACATACAAATATCCACCTATGAGTCGGAACAAGGGCGTAGGAAAGAAAGAAGACGGCAAGTCACTGTAGTCGATTCTTTCCATTTAACGCTTTATCTATACATTTCACGCCATTTACTATGAAGGGATTGTGCAGAGGATCCCAGGTCGGCCGTAGTAGATGCGCTGCGAGACAGGAGCGATAGGTACGCCCAAAAATAAGAAGGGGTGATAAAAATAATTGCCTGACCATATTCCTTACAGAAAGCAAATTAATCCCCAGGATGCTTTTCGAAGGCTCGTGGAGAACCAAGGTTTTCCGCATGCCTTTCGGAACGGTTTGTGGTAGGGCTTTAGAGCGTCGTGAATGTTTGCAGATCTCCTTTGTATTTGTCCTGTCAGAGTTCACTCTCACTGGGCCCCGGGCAAGGACCCTCGAGAGCTTCCCCCATCAGACTTCTCTTCTTCTTTTTTTTTTTGGGGGGGGACATAGCGGTCGACTAGCAGAGATACTAAACTTTCTGTACATTCTTATACATATGCTTTACATATATGTCACAAACTCCAGACCAAGGTCATCAAGCGCCATGGACCTGGGGCGATCAAGGAGAATACTCTTCGGACTCCTTCGAAGTGCCGCCATTCGGAGTATTTACAACATATCGTACCAAATTCAGAATATGCTCCTCTCTGCTATTTCGAAAGTGTAATTAAGACAATTGTATGTATGTAATGTATGTAATGTAGGTAATGCAATTAAGATAATTGCAATTAATTGTAATTAAATTAATCTGATCTTCGGAACAAATAACAATTGGCTAGTATTTGTTCGCAGCGAGATGCATTGGTAGATACCTCTATTCAGACTTGGCGGTCAGAATATCTGGTGTTTCCATAGGCTTGATGTTAAACTTACTCCGATCAGAGGCATAGACCCTCTCCCAAAGCTGAGCCAATGATTTGATGGCTGAGTCTGGAAGTTTGACGTCTGGGAGCATACGAAGATTCTTAGAGTGCGGTGCTGTCAGCTTCCACCTGGTTATCCAGTGACCACTGGTTTCCACCGTCGGCCGCAGTCCAGACAGACCGGCCTGCTGCTCGCATTCAATTGGAATTCCGCTCGATCCACACCACCACACCACACCTTTCGACCCGCACCACCGCCCCAGGCCACGGTAGCTAGGTCACCACGCAATGGCGGCAGTAGAACACTGGTTTAGGGAGGTGCGGCCTTCCTGACAGGTGCAAAGCCATTCTAGTTTTTGTCATTCTCTTCCACGCAATATTACGGGGCAAACAGTTAGTTATTTGAGTTTAAGGGCATTTCGACCAAAGCGTGATCATTTAGCGCCGATAACTTTACAGGGCAAACAAATAAAAACAAACAGGACGGTCTCTCGCTGCCATTCACTCGTCCCCGTGTCTCCCACTGCCAGGTCGCGGTGTGTGGTGAGGTACAACCCGTGATATGTGTAATTTGGGGGCAAATATCACTGTTTAAGGGGAGTCGGGTCTACGTTCGCCTCCGTACAGCGGCGGAGTACGTCCCCATACGTGGAGTGGCGGAGCATGGTCCGATCGTGGGGTACCGGGGTACATACCCCTATCATGGTGTGGCGAAGTACGTCCCCTACAATAGACTACAGGGGTACGTCCTCCTCCTGCCCCATCATGAAGTGGCGAGAACGTCCCTCTACCATCTGGCGTGGGCACATCTCTCTATCGCAAAGTGGAGTGCTCCGTCCTCTACCGTGAAATGCTGGGGGACCTCCACTGCTGTAGAGTGACGGGAGCACGCCCCCGTACCGTGGAGTGACTGGAGTAAGTCCCCGTACCGTGGAGTGACTGGAGTAAGTCCCCGTACCGTGTAGTGACTGGAGTAAGTCACCGTACCGTGGAGTGACGTGAGTACGTCTACCTCTCTTGGAGTGACGGGAGCATTGCCGCCGCCTTAAAATGGCGGGTACTTCCCTGTACCGTGGAGTGTCGGGGGTGCATCCCCTTGCCATGGGATACCATGTGGCGTCCCCCTACTGTGTAGTGCCGGGGTGCAGCCTCCCGCCGCAAATTGACGGGATATACCATCCCCGCACCGTGAAGTGGCGGTGGCACGGCCCACCAGTGCAGTGGCGTGGCGCCATTTCAGGCTCCATTTGTCGAGCTGTCACAATATTGGCCGCCGCTCAAGGCGACGCCTGCCCGGCCCGGCACAAGTATCCAAGGATAACGCCCACCCCGGCACTTCGACAACGACCTGCTCCTCTACACAGAGCGTCAACAGCAGCCACCCCGGCACTTCGACAACGACCTGCTCCTCTACGCAGAGCGTCAGCAGCAGCCACCCCGGCACTTCGACAACGACCTGCTCCTGAGCGTCAACAGCAGCCACCCCGGCACTTCGACAACGACCTGCTCCTCTACACAGAGCGTCAACAGCAGCCACCCCGGCACTTCGACAACGGCCTGCTCCTCTACACAGAGCGTCAACAGCAGCCACCCCGGCACTTCGACAACGACCTGCTCCTCTACACAGAGCGTCAACAGCAGCCACCCCGGCACTTCGACAACGACCTGCTCCTGAGCGTCAACAGCAGCCACCCCGGCACTTCGACAACGACCTGCTCCTCTACACAGAACGTCAACAGCAGCCACACCGGCACTTCGACAACGGCCTGCTCCTCTACACAGAGCGTCAACAGCAGCCACCCCGGCACTTCGACAACGACCTGCTCCTCTACACAGAGCGTCAACAGCAGCCACCCCGGCACTTGGACAACGACCTGCTCCTGAGCGTCAGCAGCAGCCACCCCGGCACTTCGACAACGACCTGCTCCTCTACACAGAACGTTAACAGCAGCCACCCCGGCACTTCGACAACGGCCTGCTCCTCTACACAGAGCGTCAACAGCAGCCACCCCGGCACTTCGACAACGACCTGCTCTGCTACACGGAGTGTCACGAAGATGCTACAGTACAGCTAACCGCATAATCCTCCCGACTTGGTGTCACACTGACTTCGTGTCAGTTGCCACATAGATACTGGCTTCTACAAATTATTGGGAAGGCACACTACATGAAGGCAACGGGCAGGCCCAAATAGATTGGGGGCATACCACATCGGGCATCATGTGAAAAGTTGAAATTATTGGGAGGGCAAAGCCAATATAGGGGGGGGGGGGTGGCAAGTGCTCTTCCAAAAGTACACACAGCTACACCCCTGGGCTGCCAGCTTCCGAAATTCTGACTGCGCAGTCGCAACGCACATTAAGTACTTTTTATGACGGGAGCCTAGACCTTACCGAAACCCCGGTGGAGCCTGGACCTTACCCCGGGAGCGTGGACCTTCCCGAGACCCCGGTGGAGCCTGGACCTTACCCCGGGAGCCTGGACCTTACCGAGACCCCGGTGGCGCTGATGCCAGCAGACACGATATTAGTTTCAGGTGGCGTGCTGGAGGCAGATGTCACCTCTGCCGACAAACGTACAGCTTCTATTAGCAACATCTAACATTCTACTATGAAAAAGGATGAGACCACCTCTGAAAACAATATACCTGTACATCAAATCACAGACCGGAATTCTGCCCCCTCTCCCTCGCACTCACTCTCTCCTTTCATCTTCCCGTATTTTAGTCGTAGTTTATTTCAACATTACAATCTAACGAAGAGGTGCTATGCTTGCTTGGCATAGCACCTCTTCATGACACCTCACTTCACTCAACACTTCTCTGATGCCATTGTTTTCGCTTGAAGTTTACGTTTGCATGTCATAACATGCCTGGCACATCATTCGCATGCACATGGATTACACGTGTACGAAGTCCTCCGCCAAGAAGATCACTCGGCCACGAATCATTACATTAGAGTAGCAGAGGATCACAGGAATGGCCATGTGCCACTAATCGGATCAGCATATTCCAGAAATAAAATAATTTCAGAATGGACGACAATTGTTTTCGCCATAGTGTACAAAAACAAACACCGGGACGACTTCACATAAGTAGCGATTCTCCGTGATAACTCCAATTCGTCGTATTATTGAAATTACCAGCCCAATATATGCATATATATATATATATATATATATATATATATATATATATATATATATATATATATATATATATATATATATATATATATATATATATATATATATATATATATATATATATATATATATATATATATATATATATATATATATATATATATATATATATATATATATATATATATATATATATATATATATATATATATATATATATATATATATATATATAAATATATATATATATATATATATATATATATATATATATATATATATATATATATATATATATATATATATATATATATATATATATATATATATATATATATATATATATATATATATATATATATATATATATATTTATACCGTGGAACAATTGACCAGCCCACGCCTCGGGTTTTGAGCCAAAGCTCATAATCCGAACGGTAAACGTCGGCGTGGGTGAGGAAACGGGCTAGGATCAGCAGTACTACGATGCACTCCTGTTACGATGTAAGTTTGTAAGTGATGTGTTCCGTTTCACAGGCCCAATGTGTGCGTGGTGGAAGAGGTTCCCGGCACCGACATCGAGTGGTGGACCGAATGCCGCTACTGGATCAACAGACAGATATGTGGACAAAAAACGTAACAACCCTGTCGTTGAGTACTTCATACTTTTGAAATGTGCTTCGATTGTGGATGGGGATGGATGTATTTGCAACACCAATTCACTTCCTTTCAACTATTTGCAACTCGGCTACGAATCTCAACACACTAGCCTATGAACCTAGCTTACATAGGTAGTTCCTTGCTTAGCTTGCATGATAGTTTCCTGTGTTAATCCTTGCACACTGTTCATCAGAGGGGCGCGAGAAGCTCCATTGTCAACCAGATCAGCATGGTTCTACCCATGATGAGTAAATCCATCTTAGCACACTGCTCACCGGAGGGGCGTTAGAAGCTCCATTGTCAACCAGGTCAGCAAGAGTCTACCCATGAGCAGATGAGCAGTGAGTCCATCATCAGTAATCAACCACCACCAATATTGCTATGTCCGGCAGGATAATCCGGTATGAGTGCTGCGAGGGATATCAGCGCGATGGAGACGCCAAAGGCTGTACCTCCGTCAAACCACTGAAGAACATCCTGGAAACGGCGGAAAACCTCGGGGCCAGTCGGTAAGGCGGAGTGCTTCCCAGACGAGACGCGTTACGGTCATTCTGGACACGGCGGAATACCTCGGGGCCAGTCGGTAAGGCGGAGTGCTTCCCAGACGAGACGCGTTACGGTCATTCTGGACACGGCGGAATACCTCGGGGCCAGTCGGTAAGGCGGAGTGCTTCCCAGACGAGACGCGTTACGGTCATTCTGGACACGGCGGAATACCTCAGGGCCAGTCGGTTGGGCGGAGTGTTCCCCAGGCGAGACACGGCGGAATACCTCGGGGCCAGTCGGTGAGACGGAGTGTTCCCCAGGCGAGACACGGCGGAATACCTCAGGGCCAGTCGGTGAGACGGAGTGTTCTCCAGACGAGACGCATTGCAGTCATCTGCCAGTTATCATGAAATCATGGTGTACCTTCAGACACCGCACACCAGCATGATAGCGGTATCAAATTGGAGTGCGAAAATCGCACTTATTTTCATACCGATATAACTCCATGAGTGCATACATCTATTCATATATATATATATATATATATATATATATATATATATATATATATATATATGTAGATATCCATCCGCGTCTGTATGTGTGTGTGTATGTGTCCGTGTGCTTTTTTCTCTGTATGGACCACTAATACCCAAATATCTTCACCATTGCTTGCCACCAGGTTCGTGGCGGCCATCAGGGAGGCTGGACTTGCGCCGGAGCTGATCAAGGATGGCGCCTTCACCTTGTTCCTGCCCACCGATGCTGCTTTCGAGGTACGACTAACACCATTACACAGGAAGACCATAATGTAATGAAATTAGTTTCGGACCCCCTCAGTTATGTATTTGGCTCACATGTTCCTTGGGATCCGAGTTCTGAGCGGATCCCAGGCCTCTGACCGGCACCTGCCTGCCGGGCTGACCTAAGCTGTTTCGACGCGACGGGTCGCAGGGCCGAGATTGCTATGCTGATGCCTGCATCCGCTCCCACCGAGCGCCCGGTCGGTCGGCCGAGGCTCTGTCAACGAGATGACACAATCGGGTGTCATGTCATTGTGACACCCGCGCCACCATTGTATCATGCGGTAGTGCAGGTGGGGCAGGGGTGCCGGCCGGGGACGAGTGGTCTAGGGCTAAGATGCTCGTCTCACAATCGAAAGATTGTGGGTTCGAGTCTCACCTGTCGCTACTCTTCGCCCGCGACCAATCGGCGTGAGAGATTGGCGACGCTATATGACTCAACAGTCGACGTGTCGTAAAACCAATAACCAACCAACAGGGGTGCCGGTCGGAAGTGACAATACCCGTCGCCTCCCTTCACGGGGTGGTGCAATAGGTCGTCAGCCGGAAGACCAGGGGCGTTTCCTCCACCTCCCCCATGAGCGACCTGTTCCTCGCTCTCGCGCGAGCGGAGGCCCCCGCTCAGAATCAGTCGCCCCCAGACAGTCGGTGCGGACGGACGTACGTGGGAGACAGGGATGAGCGACAGAGTTTGATTGTCGAAGCTCATGAGATGTAGCCTGTTGCAAAATGTGGGCGCTGGAACGTTTGGTCGTTCGGTTGGACGGTTGTTCGTCGCTGTCAGTCGTAATTGCCTGTTGACTGGAGGCTGTGACATTGTTAATTTTGGTATCATTGTGAACTCTTGAAACTGCTGAACCATTTGTCACCGATTGATTCATTAATTAGCCCGTTCAATACAAGGCCACTAACTACTGGTGGCTTTAAAGAACGGCTCGTGGATTTGAGAACTAGAGGGAAAGAGGGAGAGAGAGAGAGAGGAGCCATTGAAGTTGCGAAACCGTCATCGCACAAACGAGGAAAATCTAGACTATCACTGCCAGGCAAAATATATATTTGTCTACACTAGCATAATCCAGCCAGTCTTCTGCGGTTCTGATAGCGGACAAAATTGTACTAGGAGGACACCTTGTTCGGTGGTTCACGAGTGAGACTTTGCAAGTGACATGGTCTCTGCAGAGCTGGAAGGATTTCAATGTGTTTGTCGATACAGTAAGTTTGGTCTACAACGTTTCGCACCAGGTGCAATAATTGAATTCAGGCATCTATATACAAACGTTCGGGACATGGTACTAAGCATGCAAAAATCAGTCCAATCATGAAATCGCATCTTACTCCAGAGGATATTGTCGCTAAACATTAAGCATGTTGCTCATATTCGACGGTATCGAAACTGCATGGCTAAAAACGTCGCTGGAAAAGCGGTGAAACTCGATAACTGACTTCATATAAATACTGCCCGGAAAGGATGAGTTATGTCCTTAGAAGGATGAAACGTCGGCACTATAATGCATATCTTGTATATATCACTCGAGTTCTTCTTATGAAGAATGTGCATGAACACATACAAATGGAAGACGAATCGTGAGACAGATTGAGAGCATACAGAAGGAACAAGTCAAGGCCTGGTCCACGATCGTGTTCGATCAACAATGAGTAGGAAATGATCTGCTTCCAAGCGATACTAACGTAAGTTACTGGCATGAGGTGCACGCTTGTGTCCATGCGTGTCCGTGTGAGCGTGTGTCTGTGTGTATCGGTAATATATGCCAGGAAGACGTCCGTCAGCCCGTTGACTACACTGCTTTCTGTGTCGACAGCGACTATCCAGCAGTCTAAGGGGTGCCCTGGAGGCTGGCTCAGGTGATCCGCGCAGTCCGGTGCTGCTCTACCACCTGCTGGACGGCACCCTCACTACGGACGACATGCGAGCCGACCAGCTGGTACAGTCGCGCAGCGACGGTGCCAAGCTGCGCCTCAACAAGTACTCCAACCAGGTGAGACTGTACCAGCTGGCCACCCGGTACAGTCGCGCAGCGAGGGTGCCAAGCTCGTTAGGCGTCATGAACGGACATAATACCGGTGGCAAGCGGACACAATACCGGTGGGTTTGTGAAGGAACACCACCAGAGTGGGCTGGCTCTGATTAATGTTATATTCTGGTTTCTAGAGAAGGTGCAAGTGATTTCCAATGGGCAAATTTGAACAACATTGAAGCAAGCTCTCTTATAATGTGTAGTTCGTTTTATTATCAAATCATTTCACCCTGTCACTTTGCCCTTAAAGTGAAATGGGAGCAATTGGCCCCTCAACATCTTGTGATAAAAATGCGTCACACATCTTCTGTGTGATGAGCTGACAATTTCCAATGTTCTTAACTGAACGAAAATCAAACGTGCTACATTTTTATATAATCTTGAATAACTTCCATGAAGGCTGAACCCTGTCACTTTTGCACTCAATTCCAGAATTTGTGTCCCAAATTATCACATTGTATTCCTTTAAATTGTATATCAGATGTTCTGCATTACCTAATTAATTTCCAATGGTCTCAAATAAACCGGCATAAAATCAGCTGCCTTCTTATGCCATACTCAACTACTTTTATAGACATCTAACCCAGTCATTTTTGCACTCAACTGCAGGATTTCTGTCTCGAATTATCACATTGCTTTCCTTTTATTTGTATATCAGATGTTCTACATTAGCGAATTCATTTCCAATGGTCTCAAATAAACCAGCATAAAATTAGCTGCCTTCTGATGCCACACTCGACCACGTTTATAGATATATAAACCTGTCATTGTTTTACCTTTTGATATGCAGCTTTCCGGCATTATTCAGGTTTTTCCATTGCTTGATGCACGTCAAGCGCCGACGGTTGCTGCCCAGAGGATCCGTAGGGCCGCCGAGCGGTGGCATGACAAAAAGTAAAGTTCCACCCTTCAACAATACTAAGCAACATCGCCTCTGCCACGCCAAAATGGTATAGGAGAAATGCACGATTGCAGATGCATTCTTTCCATTCAACGCCCATAAGCGTAATGTAGCAAAGCTTCCTGTGGGGGGAATCTTAGTTCCAGAAATTCAGCCCCCTCCCCACAGTTCGACTGGCGCGACAGTCCCGACAGGTACCCGGCGCCAGCCTGTCTAGCTCACGTAGGCAAGCCGCCGCTGCGGTCGAGGCCGAGCAATGGACCTTGCCCTGTACCCCTCCCTCTCCGGCAGACACCCTGCCGCTGTGACCTCGATACCCGGCCGCCGTCGTCAGATGATGAAATGTCTGGGGTGATGTGAGTCTGAATGCCAGTGAAGTGATGTGACCGTCAGTGGGTGATGTATGACAGTGATTATATTATGGGAACCCTATGGACAGGTGTGGTGTGTGTGTGTGTGTGTGTGTGTGTGTGTGTGTGTGTGTGTGTGTGTGTGTGTGTGTGTGTGTGGAATGACAGAGGTGTGACAGATGTCATACCCCGTGGCCAATGTCTGTGTTGTCAGGTGTAGGACAGGTATATATGATGCACGTGGGTCTAGTCTATATATGTGTGAATAATTTATGAATGTAGTGGAATATTGGATGGACTGCTGGATGAATGTTCATGTGTCTGACATGTGAAATGTCAGTTGGGCTGCAGCGCCCCGATCTGTCGGCTGTCTGTAAACAGCGGAGTCACCGAGCCGATCGTGTACGCTGAGGCTGCAGCTCGGTTGTCCGACGCCGGACCAGGCGCGAGGCTGCGAAGACGCTGAGACAGCAGTGATTCCCACGGAGGGACTGAGTTCAGAGAGTCTGTCTCTGATGTCTCAGAGGGACAGCGCGCCCGCCGTCGCAGTAGGGTGCAGAGTCCGCCATTGTTCTCTGGCCAGGGCCGATGCCCTGGACTGAGTCGCGTGACCAATGACGTGTCGCGGGCTGGGTTTTACCTCGCGACGGAGCCGAGGGCTCAGTAAGAAACTTGCCGCCGAGACGCGAGAGCGAGCGGTCGCCCAAAGGCGGGCGGCTGGCCGCCGCTGGCCAGCCGCCGCCCCTACACTGAGGTACGTCTGAGCGACTCTGACTAGAGTCGCTGTGCAACTGCTGAGATGTAACCGCTTGAATACTTGAAAGGCGTAGAGCGAATGAAGACTGGTCCGTATGTAAGCAGAAGTAACTGTTGTGACTGCCGCCTCTTGGAATAATCGAACTTGTGACGAGAGATGAGAGACAGAGATGTTGTATGCAGATGTGACTGTCGAGAGGTATGAAGATGTGGGATGGCCGTGTGAATCGTGTGTGAAGCAGTTGTGCCTGTCTCAGCCAAGATGAAGTTATGGTATTAACTCGAACATTTAACCTGCACCATTATAATCTGAAGATTGTGGCCGTTTGACTGTTGATTAATTGCACAATATAAGTGCTGGATTTTGAGGTGCCTGTCAAGATGTTTGGATCAGAGCTCGGAGGTCGACGAACATATCGCATTGATTATACCCGGGGTCTTAAATATCGCAAAACGTCGAGGTCCTGAACTAGCTATCTACGTGCCAAAAGAAGTTTTGCCCCTCTCAGGGGTGGAAAGAAAACTTCCCTACAGTAATGTTCTTAAACAATATCGAGAAAACCTGTCGGCCTCAACTGCAATTGTGGCGGAACTCATGCCAGGCACATCGCCTATCGTTTCAAATCTTAAAATCTGCCTGTAACTTTGGTGTTTGGGCCCATTGACATTCAGGGAACGGTCCGCGCGCCACCACATGAATGGCGGCGGGCGGTCGGGGACTGGCTGGGACAGCCGGCGGTGACGCCGGCGGCCGGCCGTCTATGGTGGAAAATAGTTCCAGAAGGCAACACGCAAAGTAACAATATGCACAATATATCACTGTGAGTGGCAATGAAGTTGACGTCTGAAGGCAAGCTAACTTTTATAAATGCACTTCGCATCATATTTTATGGAGGCAGAGTCTCATACATTGGAACTATATTTTTCACGCACACACTAGTTAACATCCGGGCGCGCTTGTAGCGGGCGCATGTTTCAGAGTTCTTGAATGGCATCAGGAACCTACCTGTTTTCTTTCTTTACTGGAGATCCCCTGATGTCCGCATTAACATTGCGTCTGACGCCTAACGTACGCCTCAACAAGTACTCCAACCAGGTGAGGCAGCCTCATCGTACGACACCAGTCAGGTGAGGTGGCTTCATCGAACGACACCAGTCAGGTGAGGCTTTGCCACCACAGTAGCACCAATCACATACGTATGCAGGATGGGTAGATGCCGGTGCGTGACTGTCCTCTCGACTTGCTAACGTTCTGGTGTGCTGTCGCCCCCGGCAGGATCATGGTACGACGGGCGACCATGGTAGCATTTGGCTGACCAGTCCGACAGCCCGACACATGGTCAGCCAGCTGTCACCGGCAGATGACCACTGTCAACTGTCACGTGCAGATGACCTGTCAACTTATCGGCATATGACCTGTCAACTCATCGGCAGATGGCCTGTCAACTGTCACCGCCAGATAACCACTGCCAACAGTCATCGGCAGATGACCTGTCAACTGTCACCGGCAGATAACCACCGTCAACTGTCACCGGCAGATGATTTGTAAATTGCCATCGGCAGATGACCTGTGAACTGCCATCGCCAGATGACCACTGTCAACAGCCATCGGCAGATGACCTGTCAACTGTCACCGGCAGATGGTCACTGTCAACAGCCATCGGCAGATGATCTATCAACTGTCACCGGCAGATGATCACTGCCAACAGTCATCGCCAGATGACCTGTCAACTGTCACCGGCAGATGACCACTGCCAACAGTCATCGGCAGATGACCTGTCAACTGTCACCGGCAGATGACCACTGTCAACTGTCACGTGCTGGTGCGCAAGGACCAGAAGGCCACCAACGGTGTGGTGCACGTGATCGATGCCGTGCTGGACCCGAGCTCCATCAGCAGTAGCTCCGTCATTGACCTAGTGGTGCAGGTATGTACCACAACAGCTATGTAGGTAGCCCATCAGCACGCTATTGACCTGGTGGTGCAGACATGCGTAGTACCCCCACAGCTGGGTAGCTCACCAGTGGCTTCGCCATTAACATGGCGATGCAGGAGTGTATGCAAAGTCAAAGCTCGTGCCATTCTCTGTGCTTCCCCTGCGGAAGCGCGCCGTCTTTGAGCCAAGCATGTGGCAGTTACGCCACATACGCTTTTCCATCGTCAGCTCCAGGAGAATATGGAGATGCTGGTGCAATGTCAATCCAGGAAGGGACAGAGACGCTGGTTCACTGTCAGCTTCGGGAGGCCACGGAGACGCTGGTCCATTGTCGGCTTCGGGAGGCCACGGAGACGCTGGTCCATTGTCGGCTTCTGGAGGCCACAGAGACGCTGATCCATTGTCAGCTTCGTGAGGCCACGGAGACGCTGGTCCATTGTCGGCTTCGGGAGGCCACGGAGACGCTGGTCCATTTTCGGCTTCGTAAGGAAACGGAGACGCTGGTCCATTGTCGGCTTCGGGAGGCCACAGAGACGCCGGTCCATTGTCGGCCTCGGGAGGCCACAGAGACACCGATCCATTATCATCCTCGAGAGGCTGACGAGACACTATTCCACGGTAAGCCCCAAAAGGACGCAGATAACCTCGTCTGCAGTGTTAGACCCTGCACTTGTCGTGACTGGTCCTCCGACGGAACTGTTGTAGCCGGGCGTGATTACTTGTCGTGACTGGTCCTCGGACGGTGGCTGGTCCTCGGATGGAACTCTTGTAGCCGGGAGTGGTTATTTGTCGTGACTGGTCCTCCGATGGAACTGTTGTAGCCGGGCGTGATTACTTGTAGTGACTGGTCCTCGGACGGTGGCTGGTCCTCGGATGGAACTATTGCAGCCGGGAATGGTTACTTGTGGTGACTGGTCCTCGGACGGTGACTGGTCCTCGGACGGAACTGTTATATCCGGGCGTATTGACTGAGCTGTGAGTCTGCAGTGTTAGATGCTGTTATTTGTCGTGACTGGTCCTCGGACGGAACCGTTATAGCCGGGTATGTCGACCGAGTTCTGATAAAGACTGGACTCAGCTGCGGAAAATACACCTCCTGGGACTGGACTGTAGCAACACGACCCCCTGACCAAACGATGATTTCAGGAGGTCCGGAAGAGCTATGCAACATAATTTCAAGATTAAAATACTAGAACGGTACTTTAACAAGCCATAGCAACAGATCACCAGCATTTCTAACAGCGAAACCACCCAGCACAGTTGTGACCTCTTGGCTGCCCTATGACTGCAGGACCCCCTGACCTAGCTCCGATGGCAAGGCATGGCATAGCTCAGGCAACATGATCCTCGACACAGACGTGGCGACAGAACCTCCGCACACACCTTTGATAATTGGACCTCCTGAACAATGTACGATAACACCATAATATCCAACTCTCATGACGGAATCTCCTGATCAAGTTGTCATGGGATGCCAGGAGCTCCTGAGCGAGCTGTGATGAGTGATGATGGAGCCTCCAGATCCAGCTGTGCTGTGATGACAGGATCCCCTGACTCGGCTCTTGTAACAGGACGGTCGGTTCAATATTCTGGCTGAGGCACTGGAGGCTTCCGGCTACATACAGGAGCTCCGACGGATGCCTCAGGCGCTGACCATCCTGGCACCATCCGACGAGGCGTTCCAGAAAATCCCCGAACAACGCCGACATAAAATACTAAATGACAAGGTTGCCCGAGACGGTAAGCCACGGTTTGGGGATTTGGGTGACAAATTATGTCGAAGATTACACACAAGTTCATACTTTCCATGTAGCAGAGACAAAAGATCAGCAGATGTCAAATGAATATGTTCTGTTGTTTAGGCCTCGCAGTGCGGAGGAGGGATCATTTTTACACTCTCCCCTTATATTTTTCTGAGTTAACACCAGAACCGTTAACGCCATCGCTTTCAAATTTGGAATATCTTCCGCCACTTGTTTTATGCACAAGATGAAGAATGTGAACATAAGATGCGACATAAAATGCGACCTGCAACCTGCGACTAGGTCAGGTTTCCAGGTCAAAGGAAGGTTTAGTGATAGAAAATGTTTCTTTGCGTGTATTTTTGTTACTAATAAATATGCTTTATATAATCTGGTATATATGTAGTTGCAAATTGCTTTGTTTAAAAGCGTGCCAGTTGTGCCAGCTTTTAAGTCAATATGAAGTTAGGTCATTGTGAAACAAGCTGAATCATATCAAAGGTGCATGTATTGCAGGCGTCATGGAGACTACAACGTGATCTATTGCGAAGTAAAAATGTTCAAGCCAGGAAAATTTTGACGTCTTTCCAGCTTGAATGGGAATATCCAACTTTGAGGGGGCCTTCCAGCCTTCTCAAGGGCTCCTCCAGCTCTAAAAGGCCCACTTCAGTTCCAAGAACCACTCATGTTCCAGCTGATCCTCTAACTCAAGGACCTCCCCCAGCTCTCAGGATCACCTCAAGTTCTTCAAATTTGTAGAGGTTCTCAATCTCCCGTGGAGTGTCCTCGAGCTGTCTGAGGCTCATCAAACTCCCAGAGGTTCTTCAAATATTAACATTCCCACGGCTTTCCATCTCCCAGGGCCCCCGAACTCCAGGCACCCTCCTCCATCCAGAGGCCATCAAACTCCTGCAGAAGTAATCGAGCCCCATGGGGCCACACAGCTAAGGAGATCCCTCCAGTTCCAAGGGTCCCTCCTGCTTCAAAGGAGCCTTCAGCTTCAATTCAAACTGTCCCACCCGCCTCAAGCGCCCCTTCAGTTTCAGGGTACCCATCAAGCGTCAAATAGCCCTTCTCATGTCAAGGGCCCCTACAGCTTCATGAGCTCTCTTCAGCTCCTAAGACGGTCTTTGGGCCTCACAAATTCCAGAGACTCGTCGATTGAGCTGGAATAAGACCATTTTGGGTTGGCGAAAGGCACCGAAAATGTCTACTTCGGCGTAATGCAAGTTCACAAATTCATTGTTCGATCTAATGTAGTCTTAATTCTTTTGTTCCGGAGGGACCGGGTATCCCGGCGGCCCCTGGCTACGCCTCTGTGTACATGTCTTTACTAGTAAAGTCGCCACTACTGCAATTTCTGCAGCACACTCTTTTTTTCGTTTTACCTCGTGCCTCATCATTCACCTCAGTACATTAAGAACATCGACATCGAACAGGATCGTGTGGCATTTATCGCTGTTCTATTAGCTACACACTATGTAGCCCATACGTAGCTGAAGCTGAGGACGTTTTGCAGCCCTGCTGAAGCACCACATCATACCGCATCCGGTCTGCCAGGCTGCTGTCATCGGCGACCACAAGATGAGAACCGAGGCCAAGGACAAGGTGGAGTTTAACTGCGACAGGTTGGTGGGGTAGGTCACCAGACAATCAGCATGGAGCGAGGTATTGATCATCGGGCATTGTCTGCTATTCTAGTTAATTGATCCGCTAGTGCCAACTGATCTGTGTCGCAGTATGTGTCTTCACCAGGCAAATAATGCGCCGTGAACTGCTATTAGGCTGTGTGATGACTGCTAATGCCCATAATACACAGTTTGCCTAATGTAATGCATCATACACAGCTGTATCTCGTCAGATGAGGTCATAGCGCAAGGTCGTGTCTCGTCTGATGTGATGTCGTAACGCAGGATCGTGTCTCGTCTGATGTGATGTCGTAACGCAGGGAAGTGTCTCGTCTGATGTGAGGTCGTAACGCAGGATCGCGTTTCGTCCGATGAAGCCGTGATGCAGGGCTGTGTTTCGTTTGTTGAGGCCAAAATACATAACTGTGTCTCGTCTAAGGAGACCGTAACACAGAGCTGTTTCTCCTCTGATGAGGCCGAATACAGCGCTTTAATGTTACGTATTATGAGTGTTCAAAATCGTAGTTATGATGCCTGGCGGTATGATCGCAAAGTTCACTGAACGCCACTAGAAGTGAGCCAAACCTTCACTCTGTCCGGCAGTGCCTCGGTGTACGTGGACCGCTCCAAACTCTCGCGGGCCCAGATCACAGCTCAGAATGGCGTCATCCACATGGTGGACGACCTGCTCATCCCGGACAGAGGTCAGTCCAGGCTGAGATTATCCCCGCCTGAGGTTAGCGCAGTACTCATCCCGGACAGAGGTCAGTCCAGGCTGAGATTATCCTCACCTAAGGTTAGCGCAGTACTTATCCCGGACAGAGGTCAGTCCAGTCTGAGATTATCCCCACCTGAGGTTAGCGAAGAGTACTCAGCCCGGACAGACGTCAATTCAGACTGCTTATAATCGTCATGATGTTCACTGGGGTTCACTCCAATGCAATCCAGATTCGTAGAGATCCACATTTAATCCAATTCATCTGGGAACCATAATTGTAATCAAATTCCAATCCGTTTGGGAAAACTAATTTACTTCCCCGAGCAGAACAACAGTACAGTTTCAATGTGAGCCCTAAGTCCAATTCAAATAATACAATCTCGCGTAAAGATTATGTCTATTCCGATCCAAATCCACTTCCATTCGAAATCTACACGGGTAATCTCTTCCATGTTATGCCGTATCCCGGATGGAAGTCAGTCTAACCTGCGCCAGCAGAATGTAATGTGGACTGTAAGTTGAACATACAGATTTTAAACTTTGGCACGAGATTGAGGTGTCATCAGCGCGTCTGTGCCATTGGAGAACCAAAATGTGTGAGAAAACGGACCTGATCAGCTATACATTAAATATTTAATCGGACACAAATATCATGAAGATGAACCCACCTCGTCGCCGATGATAGCGGTACACGTGATTGACATTGACATGGCATCCTGCCTGGGCATAAGTCATTCATGCGGATCTGTTCTTTCCTTCAAAACGTTTATCTGGCTTACAGGGCATGCAAACAGAGCAGCAAACAAGGCTGAAGGCTGAACACATTAAGCCAACCAGTCGCCTAAAGCCATTGCAAGCAGAGTGAAGGACCTGTGTGGGTATGGCTCACGGAGAGCCACAGCGCAATGCATGATTCCAAATCAGGGGCTAATGCTACTTGCACACGTGGACTCTGACTGACACACCATTTGTATAGCATATCCATGATAATTAGGTGGTATTGGGAGTGCCTTAGAAGGCGGTGATTCTGTATGCTTCTGTATGAATCGCCACCAAAAAAATGTGCTCAACTACCGCAATTTATGTGGCACTACCAATCCGACAGCCGTGCACGTGATAAGATAGCCATCGTCCTCACCTCGGGTCAATAGCGCAGTGGGGACGGCCACCCGTGGCGTAGTCTGACCATTGTGATAAGATAGCCACCGTCCTCACCTCAGGTCAATAGCGCAGTGGGGACGGCCACCCGTGGCGTAGTCTGACCATTGTGATAAGATAGCCACCGTCCTCACCTGCGGTGGCGCAGTGAGGATCACTGGCGCAGTCTGACACAGACCCGTGGCGCAGTCTGACCATTGTGATAAGACAGTCATCGTCCTCACCTCAGGCCGATGGTGCAGTGGGGATGGCCGTCCGTGGCGCAGTCTGACCCTGGAGCTTCGCTTCCAGCCATGAACTTCCTGGAGTTGGCGGAGAAGTATCAGCTGCTGACGTTCCTCAGTCTGGTGCATGTGGCTGGTCTGGAGGAGGCGTTTGGAGACTTCGGCGACTACACCATCTTCGTGCCGGACGAGAATGCCTTTCTGGGTAAGCGTCACGCACAGGTCAAAACCTGCCGAAGCCGTGACATCGTGAAAGATGGCATCGGTCTGGAGACACCACAGTCACTAGCATTTGAGTCGATGCGGCTTGCAGGGAGAACAAATTACTCTCGGTATTGGTTGAACTCGATAAAGCTAGCCTTGCAGGAAAGCTTATTTGAAACCATCTTACAACAATTTTACTAGACTAGTCAGCACCAGAGTAGTAGAATGAATTTGAAACGGCGACCCAAGCAGACCCAGATGTGCACTATGGATTCATAGACGAAGACGAAAATATCCTGGAATGAAATGTCACGGTTGGTTTTTGTCGCCACCTTACTTCTGCAGCTAACAATAAAGACATTGCTACTGCAGTCGGTGGTGGAGACTCGTGCACTTTTGGTATTGCCGATGCAACAGCAGTCAAATGATTGGCGTTATCATGCAACATCGATAATTTGATTAAAGGAAACTAACCACCTTGCCGAAATTCTGCAATCATACTAATTAGGGGTATTGGCACCTGAAAATGATGAATATGACATTGGTTTTGCGAAATATTATGCCCATACTTCAAAAACGGGATTTTGGAATACATTTTTTTTTTAATCATAGGCCTCTAAAGGTTCGCCTTTAGGTTTAATTAAAGTTTAATTAATTTAATTTAATTAAATTTTTTAATAAATTTAAATTTAATTTAATTAAAGCCTTTAGGCTTAATTAGGTTTAATTAGGTTTAATTAAATAAAAGGTTTAATTTACATTGAAATGCTGCTTGCTTCCATATGCCTCCATATGAAGGAATTTTCACAACGCCCACCGAGTCTGTCCATGTCCCAAAACCGATGATAAAAGGCCTTATAACTTCGGCTGGAAGATGTTTTGGACCGAACGGAGTATGAGGTAAGTGATTTCTCGACGTGGTCTTCAAAACTGCTATCTCAGTTAAAATCCCATTATAAAGGTGGTTAGTTTCCTTTAACTTCCAAATGTTCACCCAATGCTGGTATTCATTCCCTGAAGTCGGAGAGGGCAAACACCTCCTTTGAAAGAAAGAGGCAAAGCACAACATGCCTTGTTCATTGATGGAAGCGCCTATATAATTTGTTCTGCGGATGAAACGCTAATAATTATCACGCTTCAGCATTCAGTTCACGCCGACACATGGACGCATGTGGCTGAATCACATGCTGGCAACACCGATAATTTTGCGAATATCCCACCTGTGACTGTAGTTGTATGACAGCTGGGTAGCATATCTCCCGATATCTCGCCTATGACTGCAGTTGTCTGACATCTGGGTGGCGGATCCCCCGCCTGTGACTGCAGTTGTCTGACAGCTGGGTGGCGGGTCTCCTGCGCCTATGACCGCAGTTGTTTGACAGCTGGGTGGTGGATCTCCCGCCTATGACTGCAGTTGTCTGACAGCTGGGTGGTGGATCTCCCGCGCCTATGACTGCAGTTGTTTGACAGCTGGGTGGCGGATCTCCCACCTGTGACTGCACTTGTCTGACCGCTGGGTGGCGGCACGCCTTTGCAGCCGCGCCGGCCTCCGTGCTGGAGGCGGCCCGCTCTGACATGGAGGCGGCGCGCCGACTGCTGCTCTTCCACGGCACACAGGGTCGGATCCTGAGCAACGCAGTCTCCGACGGCCAGGTCTGTCACGGCTGTACGGGGTACAGAGATGTGCGGTGTCACGGCTGTACGGGGTACAGAAGTGTGCGGTGTCACGACTTTACGGGGTACAGAGGTGTGCGGTGTCACGGTACGGTACGCAGAGGTGTGCACTGTGCGGTGCAGGGGTGCGGATGTGTAGCAGTGATGCAGCCAGAGGGGCCACGGAGGAATGATGCGTATCCATAGCCTAACTCACGCCATCTGATGCTATAAATGGTGGCAATTCGCCCTTGTATCTGTTACAGAGAATGTCATATTATGTCATCTTAACCTTCCCGAGTCGAGGGGTCTCAGGAGGTCCCCCCCCCCCCTAATGTTTTTGTATCGGTATAGCGGCCGAATGAATAGACGCAGAGAGGCAAAACTCTCAGTATCTTCTAATGCTTCTGTTGCGCATATCTCGTACACAATTTAGGTCAAGGTCACCAAAGGTCGTTGACCTGTGACTCGTCAAAGAGAGCAATGCCCCACAATCATCAAAGTGCCGCTATTCGGAGTAGTTGCAACACCACCACACCAAGCTCAGATATGCTGTTCCTTGATCCAGGCGAACAATTCTGTTGTCTCGGGATTTTAATTAAGGTCAAGGTTACTGACCTGTGGTTAGATCAATTTCCGCTTTTTGTATCGTATTGAGTGAGGAAAAGTGCACAACTGCATCCCAGCAGTTGTTGGGAAAACCCTGGAGCACAGGCGGATACAGGGGCCCCCGCATGTGCTCCACATGGAAAGGTGGCACCCCTCTGGTCGAGAAAGGCCAGAGGGGCACTTCCAGCAAGGCTCGAGTGCATCCCCACCCCGCTCAACGAATTGTTCAGGCAAAAGCCTCAGGATCCAAGTGGAGGTCCTCGGAACGTAAGGGGAGGCCCCAAGAAGAGGAGACCTCAAGAAGCGAGACAAAGCCCTCAGCGCGCGCGCAGGAGGGCCTCTCATATAACGCCCACCGTAGGGAGGGGGTGGATTAGACCCCCCCCCCCCCCTCTAAAATATTTTAAACTGTTGATGCAGAAGCACAAAAGCGTGTGGGGGGAGGGTAGATTACGGCTGTATTGAAATCGCTTTAGTATGAATTTCATGACCCAAGGTGTCTATAGGGTCAAATGAGATTGAGATCGGACGCGACACCGCGCCGACGAAACATTTGACCTTGAAGGCTCGGCGGCCTGGCAGCCGACGGGCCGGTGGACTTTACACTTCGCAGTTTATATATTAACCAACGGATTTCGACGTTGTTTCTTGCGTAGGATGCGCTTTTTCCACCATATATTTGCCATATACCATATCGCTCCAAGCATAGGATGCTCTTATCAATCTTCAACAACGTCACAAAATTTCACTACATTTATGTTCACTTCATTTCACTACATTTCGTTTCACATTTCCGTTTATGAGATATTGTCGAAAAACAGGAGGGGTTTGTGCACCTAATTTGAAAGGGACGGCTACAAAGGTCCAAGAGGTGCCCCAGGCAGTGATATGAGGTCTTTAACACAGCATAAGAGGCCCTCAAGATGCAAGAGGAAGCCCCCAAGACGGACAAGGAAGCCCCTGGAAACGAGAGGATGCACCTAAGACCCAGGGCCCTGAATGTTGGGCCAGCATTACTGATATCTATATAGGCACCTGGTATCTATGTATTATTTATTACGGGTATATGCGGAAATCCTAAGCTTCTTTAAAAGGAGGCTCCTAGCTTGAAAAAGGGAGGTTCCATGATGAGAAGACGCAAGGGTAAGAAGAGTCTGCAGGATAAGAGGTAATACTCCGAATAAGAGGAGTCTGCAGGGAACGAGACGATGACGCCAATAAGAGGAGGCCCATAATTTGAAAGAGGAAGCCAAATGACTCAAGAGGAGGTCTCCAAACCGATGGGGAGGACCTAAGGAAATGAGAGGAAATTCCATGCTCCCCAGATTTTGTGCCACGACTGCACCATGTATGTGGAGTTCCTCTTCAGATGAGACAAGACGCTTTACTTCAATTCACTTTACACATTTGCATGTCTGTGTATGTGTGTCTGTGTATGCATACCCGGTGCGAAGATCGGTGTGTATGATCGGCGTCCCACATGACGCAGGTGGTCATGTCGCTGAACGAGGAGAACCCGCTACGGCTGCAGGTGCATCGTAGTGCCCTCGGCGTGGAGAACGCCATGATACAGCGCGCAGACGTGCAGGGTCAGAACGGCGTGCTGCACGTCATCGACCGCGTGCTGATGCCGTCCAACAGCAGCGCCGCTGACCTGCTGCGGCAGGAGGGTGACTTCAGGTCAGCTCCGCTACCAACTGCATCCCACCTGAACCAGATGTCGGTCGACCTTATTCACGTCGACTCACTATCTCCCATGCGGATTTTGGTGGTGGCCCTGGGGAAAATGGGGGACCGATTAACGGGTTCATGACTAATTTGATGCATTGCCGCAGATAGTGGGCGAGGACTCTCCGATATTTACCAAGGAAGGGTAGATTGGGCGTGAACGCGCACATGTCACCTTGAATCAGGGCCAAACTACGATGCTGGTGAGTTTCCAACTGGAAAAACATATTTTTATGAGTTGTCAGTTAAACCCACTGCATTTTTTTAGAGATGTGTTCTGATTATAGCTCGATTGCACCATGACTAAAGGTCACAATATTAGACTACATCAAACACCCGATGAGATAGAAACTGAAATGAAACGACCATTTGCATGGAAAAGCGGTAATGTCATCCTGCCTAAAAGATTAGCAAAGGTTAGCTTCTCTGTGAAACGTGCTGAGTATCAATGGTGACTTACCCATTAAATTAGAAGTTGTTTTACGTAGATTGTCTTTGTCGCAGCTGTTGTGGACAACTTGACCTTTCCATTACGTTGCACCACTGTCAGTAACGGATGGCCACCACGCATAAAGTAGCACACGGATACTTGTTTAACACTAGCGTCTTTTCAGTTGATTGCCCACGATGTCGTTCTCGGCCGGTGTGCGGTATAGGAGACCTATCGACGTTACCGTGCAGACCAGCGACTGCTTTACTGCCGCATGCACGGCTGCTGCCTCCACTGTTGGGCATAGCGCGTTTTGGCGGTGGCCTGGTGGTAGCACAACATGCGCTCCGTGATTTACTCCCTTCGCTTGCACCGCTAAAGTAGCTTATTTTCCCGGAGAACAGTCTTCCGGTTAGCGTAGCTTCTCCAACTGGTCACCTGGCCACGGTCACTAAAAAGAAACAGCAGATGTGAGGCACATCCTGTCTCTGACATGTGAGCCTGTGGTTGCAGCATCCTGTCTCTGACATGTGAGCCTGTGGCTGCAGCATCCTGTCTCTGACATGTGAGCCTGTGGCTGCAGCATCCTGTCTCTGACATGTGAGCCTGTGGTTGCAGCATCCTGTCTCTGACATGTGAGCCTGTGGCTGCAGCATCCTGTCTCTGACATGTGAGCCTGTGGCTGCAGCATCCTGTCTCTGACATGTGAGCCTGTGGTTGCAGCATCCTGTCTCTGACATGTGAGCATGTGGTTCCAGCACATTTTTGATGGCGATGGAACAAGTGATGTCGGCGGACCCGCAGGCTCTGGAACTGCGTGGTCAGGGCGTGCACACCATCTTCGCGCCCAACGATGCCGCCTTCAAGGAGCTGGGCCAGGCGCAGATGGACGCCATGATGTCCGATATCGAATTACTGACAAAGGCAGGTGTCAATGCAAGCCAAATTCAACCCTCGAAGAACATCGGTCGTGTATGTATGCTATGATGCTATTTTCCACGTGCACTCCATGTTCAAATGGAAAAAATGATACGATTAAAAAGGGTCAAGTGAGGCCATCCGTTATGAGTAACTGTTTTAGCTTACTTCCAAAGTAAAATAGACGATCGGTCGGTATGCACAGTTCAGAAGCCACGCACGAATGTCCCAGTAGGTGCTATGCTGTAAATACAACGGCTTTTATTGATTTCGTTGAAAAAATGCTGTGCATGTTTGTCATAGGTCATATGAGCGACCTAAGTCATATGTAGCAAACGTTTTATGACATTCCGCACACAAACAATCGAGAAGCCACCGGCTCACTCTGGCGTGCATTGTTCGACAGACGGTGAAGAACCACATCGCGCCGCGGATGCTCAGCTCGTCGTCGTTCGGGCCGGACGTGTCGTACCAGGTGTCCACCCTGCAGGGTTCGGTGGACGTGCGCCACGACGGCAACCAGCTGACGGTGCGTCGGCCGGCCGCACGTCGGTCAGGGCCGGGTCACTGGAGCCGCCTCCGGGTGCAGCTGGAGGCTGGTGCCGGCCGCGGCGCGCTCTCTGCGGTGTGGGTGGCACAACCAGCTGACGGTGCGTCGGCCGGCCGCACGTCGGTCAGGGCCGGGTCACTGGAGCCGCCTCCGGGTGCAGCTGGAGGCTGGTGCCGGCCGCGGCGCGCTCTCTGCGGTGTGGGTGGCACAACCAGCTGACGGTGCGTCGGCCGGCCGCACGTCGGTCAGGGCCGGGTCACTGGAGCCGCCTCCGGGTGCAGCTGGAGGCTGGTGCCGGCCGCGGCGCGCTCTCTGCGGTGTGGGTGGCACAACCAGCTGACGGTGCGTCGGCCGGCCGCACGTCGGTCAGGGCCGGGTCACTGGAGCCGCCTCCGGGTGCAGCTGGAGGCTGGTGCCGGCCGCGGCGCGCTCTCTGCGGTGTGGGTGGCACAACCAGCTGACGGTGCGTCGGCCGGCCGCACGTCGGTCAGGGCCGGGTCACTGGAGCCGCCTCCGGGTGCAGCTGGAGGCTGGTGCCGGCCGCGGCGCGCTCTCTGCGGTGTGGGTGGCACAACCAGCTGACGGTGCGTCGGCCGGCCGCACGTCGGTCAGGGCCGGGTCACTGGAGCCGCCTCCGGGTGCAGCTGGAGGCTGGTGCCGGCCGCGGCGCGCTCTCTGCGGTGTGGGTGGCACAACCAGCTGACGGTGCGTCGGCCGGCCGCACGTCGGTCAGGGCCGGGTCACTGGAGCCGCCTCCGGGTGCAGCTGGAGGCTGGTGCCGGCCGCGGCGCGCTCTCTGCGGTGTGGGTGGCACAACCAGCTGACGGTGCGTCGGCCGGCCGCACGTCGGTCAGGGCCGGGTCACTGGAGCCGCCTCCGGGTGCAGCTGGAGGCTGGTGCCGGCCGCGGCGCGCTCTCTGCGGTGTGGGTGGCACAACCAGCTGACGGTGCGTCGGCCGGCCGCACGTCGGTCAGGGCCGGGTCACTGGAGCCGCCTCCGGGTGCAGCTGGAGGCTGGTGCCGGCCGCGGCGCGCTCTCTGCGGTGTGGGTGGCACAACCAGCTGACGGTGCGTCGGCCGGCCGCACGTCGGTCAGGGCCGGGTCACTGGAGCCGCCTCCGGGTGCAGCTGGAGGGTGTGCTGGCCGCGGCGCGCTCTCTGCGGTGTGGGTGGCAAACAGCTGACGGTGCGTCGGCCGGCCGCACGTCGGTCAGGGCCGGGTCACTGGAGCCGCCTCCGGGTGCAGCTGGAGGCTGGTGCCGGCCGCGGCGCGCTCTCTGCGGTGTGGGTGGCACAACCAGCTGACGGTGCGTCGGCCGGCCGCACGTCGGTCAGGGCCGGGTCACTGGAGCCGCCTCCGGGTGCAGCTGGAGGCTGGTGCCGGCCGCGGCGCGCTCTCTGCGGTGTGGGTGGCACAACCAGCTGACGGTGCGTCGGCCGGCCGCACGTCGGTCAGGGCCGGGTCACTGGAGCCGCCTCCGGGTGCAGCTGGAGGCTGGTGCCGGCCGCGGCGCGCTCTCTGCGGTGTGGGTGGCACAATCAGCTCTGCATCATGTGTGCATATGTAGGGGGGTTTCCGCCGACGGCTGGGTGTGGGGTGTGTGGGGTGGGAGGGGGGTCTGTGGTCTCTCCCGGGTTGTGTGGAAGAAACCAAAACCAAACTGGGTTCGATTCCCCCTTTGTTTTCAGCGCCAGTGTGTTGGTGTTGCGTTTGGACCCCAATTTGGTCCCCCCCCCCCCCTCCAGCGATGCACAAACATACATATCGGCTGATCATTGCTCTATTTTATAAGTTACGTGGTAAACCTTTCACTGCCAATCATAGCTGGCCTCGCCATTATTGGTAGCGTTAATCGCCTGTATAAGGCCTTAATGTTGCGATGGGGCTCATTTACTGGCTTCGAGGATCTATATAAGTGTTCTGGTGTCTATGACCGACCTACCTAACATTACGACAGTCGATGCTTCGCCAGGCCTGATTCGCTGAGAACGTGCGACCAGCCCTACGTATCCAACGGGTGGGCACGGATCCCTACCACGTTGGGCACGTCCCATGGCCGTCTATGTACCCTAGCTGGCCCTACCCTTTCAGCCCCGGGATTGACGGCATGCCAAACCCGTCCTTGCATCCTCCGAACCACTGCACAATCCGTGCCCCACGTACAGAGCACAGAGGTGGACTAATTACCGGGCAGTGTTTTGCATCTATCCTGCTGTCCTACTGTCCTACTTTCAACGAACGCAATGCCTCTAGTAGAGGCCTCACATGCATACTTTGCTCGAGACCCATCTGCACCCCTGGGCCACAGTACCAATATTGTCAGTGATTCGTCCTAAATCGCCATAACAGCAAGATCGGACGCCTCCAGGTGGGCGGGGCACGCGTGTTCAGGCGTGACGTCATCAACACCAACGGTGTGCTGCACTTGATCGATAAGGTGTTGGTACCGACTGGTGAAACTGAGCGACTGGAAGTGCGTGGTGGCAGCCGCAGCAGGTCGCATCGGCACCGCTCCACTGATCACCACAGACAAGGTAAATACTCCGGCTCTCCGGCACCACGGTCTGACGTCTTCACGGTCTGACGTCACAGCCGTCCACCGCTGAAGCTCAGGTCGTGTCACGTCCAACGGGGCTGGGAGCGTACTGGCCGACGATTCGTGGTGAATCGGCTCAGTAAATCGACTCATCTCCGTGTTTTCGGTGGGAAGATGGGAATGAGTTTTGTGTTTTGGGTGGGAAGATTGAGTCGACTCGATGTGGTTGCCAAACCAAGTAAAACGCATTTAATGAACTCAATCACCAAAATGAATCGGTGAGATGTATTAGCAATGTGGTTCAATCTGATTCTGATTAAATCCTTGATGAGCTGACTCATGCATGAGTAAATTCATCACATGAAGACCTAGCATCCGGAAGTGATGATAAAATAGGTAGCATAAAGTCATAAAGACGTAGCATCTGGCAGTGCTTCTAACATAGCTAGCATCAATTCGTGAAGAGCTAGCATCCGTTAGTGACACTAAAATATCTAGCATAAACTCATGACAAGTTAGCATCCGTTAATCACTCTAAAATAGCTAGCATAAATTCATGAATAGCTAGATCATCATCGGTTAGTGACTCCATTTCATAGTCACCTGTTTGACTAAGTAACTGCTGTGACCGCGGCAGAGCTGGACGGATTCTGTGACGCCAGCTAGCAGCGGTTTGCTGCCGTGCTTTACTATCGGTGTACTGACGGTACTTACTAGAGCTAGTAAGTACCGTCAGTACACCGATACACCGATGCCGTCAGTACACCGCGAGCAGCAGCTCTTCTGCTGGTGCAGTCTCGTGCAGCTTTGCGACCAACCGCGCTCAAGTCGCTCCGGTGAAGCAACTCCCTGTTCCTCGGCCGGAGGTGCAAACGGTAGCCTTGGTGCGCAGACTGGCGCCTGAGCTGTGAAAAAGAGACGAGAATCAGCATCAGCGCGATAACATGCTGGTCAGGTTGCCAGACCGTGCCGGCGTGCATCAAAGCAACGAACCGACGCTGCCACGCATTCGTGGCCGACCGCTTCGCCAAGATACACAACGAATCACAAAGTTTGCCTGAGTCGCGATTGAATCGACTAAGAAAAAATGTTTCCGGATTTCGACCACTATTTTTCAAAGGAGCCATTAAAATATATTATTCATTAAAATAACTCGTGACAACTAAAGAGGTTGCTATGCTTCCTATGGAGAGGGTCCACCGCCAAACCTACCGCCATTGTTTCTAAGTCACATGCTTTCGACGCCCTCCCCCTATTGAATATTCTTTTCCAGAATTCCTGACTTCTCGGAGTCTCGGCTCGATTTTTCAGCCCCTGACGCGATATTTTGTGGGGCCCCGGCGCAAATTTTGGCCCCGAGTGATTTTTTTGGGGCCAAAACGTCGTTTTTCGGGACCCATGCGACATTGCAGGGTAACGTGGCCCCATTTGTGCTGTTTTGGAGCGATTTCCCGGACACGGGTTGATTTTATGGCGTCCTAATACATTTTGCTGGGCTCCAGATTGAATTTTCGGGTCCCGATGGGACTTTTGGGGCCTCGGCGCGATTTTTGGGCCTTTATGGGTGTTTGAGGCCCCGCTGTATATACTTGGGGCCCCCGAGGGTTGTTTGGGGGTTCGAGGGAATTTATGGGGTTCGGTGGGATTTTTGGGCTTCGGTGCGAATTTTCGGTGTCCCACTATTTATTTGTCGACCTCGATGCGAATTTGTTGGGGCCCCGACGGAAAATGCCCAGCACGATTGTAGGTGGCCTCGGCGCGGTTTTTCCAAACCCCCGGGCGATTCTTGGGGCCTACCACCTCTGGGGGAGTTTCCCTCTATGCATCCTCCACTGCATGCCGTACGTACTCGCACCCTCAAATCGTTGTAATTCCCGACTGACTTTGTCGTCTGCCGCAGGCTCAAGCTACAAGCGCACCTTCAGTTCTTCCTCGTCCAGCAGCTCGTCCAGCCATCATCGGACAGCGCCCGGCTCGTCCACCAGCTCGTCCTCCTCGTCCCGTCGCAGAGTCGCCTCTGGCTAAGCGTCACTACCCAGCCGTGCAGACCACATCGCGACACGTCACCGCGCGATCACGTGGAGCATGCAGACGGAGGCTGACAACTCACAGGACGAGGCCAAGGATACGACGGCCTCTGCCATAGACGAGCGGCGTCTCTGTGTTAGCAGATGCATAGTTGCCAAGACTAGCTTACATGCGCTTCGCATATATGCTTTCTCGATGCTTTATGGCGACAAATTGTTTTTCCCACATGGTTTCACGTAGATTCAAACGTGGTGTAATGCTAGTGATAGTCGCACACAGAGGCACAGAAACGAACTAGTTGGGATGGAGCGGAAAGTCATATCGAAGTCGTTGCTTTCCCTGACGTGCCAATAGAGCTAACACGCATGCAGGATGGCTCCACATAGCGCTAACCGGAGGAGATGGGACAAATTCGGACCTCTCCTTATATCTCTGGAACTACTGGCACTGCCGCACAATTTGGAGAGGGAGATTAAGGCCCAGTGAATTATCAGCAGAAATATTTGATGTCCATAGATAAATGTCTGCAAGATCAAATGAGGTCACATAGATCAGACTTTGATGATTTCCTGGCTAATAGGTTTCTTGGACCATATATATGCGCCATATATATATGCGTGCATATGCGCAGCCAAGGAGGCCGGTGGTCCGAACCCCGTTGACAAAGAACGATTACACTCGATGAAAGAAGAAATTTTGGGATTTGCAACAGACCGAACCAGAAATTTCGGCTCGCCGAGAGCCATCTCCATAAACACGCAATTTTGTGTGTGTGTGGGGGGGGGGGGGGGGGTCGGGCGCCAGGTAACAAATTCCTAGCTGCGCCCCTATCCATGGGCATCAAATGAGGAACTGCATTTCGAATGTTGAAATATGTACGCATTGCCTGAAATATGGTACAGCAGCTATAGTGCTCCATAGGCCTTATAATTATACTACTTCTTGAACGTCAAAATTCTGTAAATATATCAGAAATATTTACCGAAAAAGTAGCCACACGTAATATCACTGGATCACGAGCATGGCTAACTGGAGATTGACCAGCGGAAGCATTTTTGCATGTCGCATGTATCGGACATATATATACGGCAATAGTACCAGTGAAAAATCGAAATCGGCTGATAAATAGTTAATATCCAACACTAAATAGTGATTGTTGGATATGAAATACTGAATGTCCTGAATGACTGGAAGTTCAGGCATTCCGGACATTCAGTTTGCTGGGAAACACGAACTGGAATGCAATTCGCCGTCTCGCCAAGGGTTAAAGCGAACCCATGGACAAACACGTATTCACGACCATTACGCTGCGCATTGAGCCTAACAGCATCGTGAACAGGTGACGTCCGGTAGCGGCAGACCCGGCGACCGACTGGCCGACGGACCGACACTCTTGGCGTCGGCCAGTCGGTCGACTTTGCACCCCTGCAGTTCCTATATTGAGCAACGGATTTCAAAAATGCTTTTCGCATCCGGTGTACTATTCAATTTGCAAGCACGTCACAAAATGGCACTACAATATTCCCACCCGGTTGTGAGATATCTTCGAGGAGCAGGAGGGTGGGTGGATCCCTCTCCATTGCGCATTTTAATATTAGAACTCATCAAAAGTATGAGAGGGGGTTAGCTGACCCCATGACCCGCCCAGATCGTACGCTGCTGGTTGCGCATGTGGTACAATATCACATTGTGGGTATTACTCACGTAATACGTTACACATAGCCAATAGTTGGCGCGGCTCCTGTGTGAATGTCCGCGCCGACTGACGCTTTATGAACATAATACAGTAAACGTATTTTACTTACTTACCTTTTATTTGCAAGGTCAAATGTACAAAGAAATGTCAATGCAAAGAGAAAGAGTGTGAACATTTCCTCCGCATCTTTTCCATAAGCCCCGGGTGTTGGATATGATTACAAGAACAGTACACCTTCGCAGGAGCGGATCAAATAATTTTCATCGGGGACGCATGATCGAAGGGGCGCCACTTCGAAAGTACCTGGAGGGGCGCTGGGTGGCTTTGCCTTCCGAGAAACGCCTCCGGCTGAGAAAAAAAAATAGAGGGGGTGCACTCGTGCCTTTCCGGAGGGGAGCCTTTCCTTCAAAGGGGCGCCGTTGCCTCTCAGAGGGGCACTACTGGCTGAAAAATTCGAGCGGGGGTACACTCGAGCCTTCCCAGAGGGGCACCTTTTCCCGGCTGGAAGGGCGCCACCTTCCCATGGCGGGACACATGCCCACAGTGCCCCTCCCCTGCACCATCGCCCGTATTTCAAGCGTTTGAAAGTTCCACGGTGCATCTTTTGCCTATCCGGATTGTTACATGCAGCAGAGATAATCTGCACTGTCCGCGTATGCTTCTTTTCAGATGGGATGCAACCCTTCTAAATAATATATGAGTGGCCAAGTCAAGTGAGTGTTTACCATTAAGTTGGTTTTGCCAAAGCACGTCAAGGAATGACTCGTGCATGACATCATAAAAAACTTGGTGCCGAAACGCTCCACATCACAAAAGGATATGTTGCATCGATGTCCCATATTGATCATCTGTAAGTTAGGGGACAGGCCAGTGCATTCAGCTGACGTATGTTATGCGCATGCGCAGGCCCAACAGGCTCCGCCCAACCCGTCTTGACGCGCACACACACACACACACACACCGCATCGAGAGGACAGTAAAGTTATAAAACATCGCGCTGCCGAGATCCCCAGCATCTTTACGAATGGCTAGGAGTTTAGAACGTGATTGCCAACGTCGAGTTGGTGGGTGTGGCTTCCTTCAGGAATTGGGCCATGCCGAAAAGGAGTAAGGTGGCTGTAGTGGCGCCCGTTTCCAAGGAGTTGGATGTGCAATGCGACTGGATAGCGATGATGATCTTCTCCTGCCAGGATTTCGAGACGGGCAAGGCGTCAGAGTGCGCAGTCTAGCAGTCGGGTGTCATCAGCATCTGATACTAGACGTCAGCGTGGAAGGTAGGCTGACAGGTCATTCGTGAGGATGCTACAGAGCAAGGGAACATGCTTGCTTGCGAAGTGAGTTTGTCGGCGTCGAGACACGCAATCGGTGAGCATCGGGGCCAACAGTCCGGTGTACTGTGGCATTCAGCAGTTACTCTACGAATCACATCAATGCATCGGTATTCGTCGCGTCACAAGTAACTACTCTGGGATTAGTAGCCTTAGTAGTCACTCGCATCTTGCACTCATTCGAGGTGGCATAAGGCAGCCCCGCCCCAAACCCAATCAGAATTATTCATAGTTGCTGCGCACCGGAGCAGGCCTGGCTGAGTTATTTATCAAAGTCCTCAAGCCATTGGCTTGTCCAGACTAGTTTTTCTGTGTTGGTACCTCTCCAGGCAGCCGGGATTTCACAGATCCAGACACGCATTCGAAGTCTGGATTCACGTCTTTTATTATAACATCCATGTTTGTTGAGCATCTATAGCGACACCTAGGTTTTGGACATCACATGGGTTGTACAAACAGTTTCACACATGAAAACACGATCCTTAAAAGTGTAGTCAACGATAGCAAGCATGTACGAAAATCAGACAAATTTGTCAATATTCGGATGAATTCGAAGGCAACCAATGTAACTTGACACTGGATAGACCGGGGATGGGGGATACCACATCCATACATGCAGGTATACAGGTCTTTATGGACACTCAATGCGTAGTAGTATGCCAATGCGCTGAAAAGCCGTTATATATTATTTACGTTAAAAAAACAAGCAATACAAAATTTCAACACAATAATCCTATCCGTTGTGATAAGACATCAACACCATGCCTGTTCTCAATTGCATCGGATAGCCTCGCGGCGGGTCATGATATGCTCCAATACGCCGTCACGGTGCGACAGGAAGACCACACGCACGCTCCGAGTAGCGACAGCACGGCCGTGGCAACAGCTGCAGTCGTCCCGGCTGCTACACGAGTGTCGGCCGATCGCACGCCAAGTCCAGACGCCGCGTCAGCCTGGAGCCGGGTCAATACGCAGCGGCTGCCGGCTGAGGTGACCGGCAAACCTGCCGCATCTAGCGCAATGACAAACCACCAACACCCTGCCCACAGGTACAGGCCCAGCCGGTACACGACATCGACACACTTCTCTCCGTCAGACCCGACAGCCTGAACGCAATCATATACCGTACCCGCAGGCTATCACTCGCACCATATCATCGCCTATCAATGCATCACATCAAAGACTAGGAACTGCTAGCTACTCTCCCGATCTATTTTCGATCATAAATTATATCTCAAATACCTTTACTGCCTAATTTCTAACCAATCTATTTATCTCCTCATTCACATTTGTTGATATTTAATAGCCAAACCGCCATCAACTTGAACATATAATTGTATTTCTCACGCTCTTCTGACTCCACCAGGATAATGTCCTACTCTCCCCATTTGTTATTAAACACGGAAAAAGAAGGAAAAATATGCCCTACTTGATACTATTGTTGAACATTGGAAGATTGCAAGATACAGAGCATTACATGCTGGGACATGAGCGCCGCGATAGTGCCTGGGAGGTCACAAACCTTCACTGATAGCGGAGGTAAGTTCTTAGTGTTAGCATACTTGTGATTTGAACGCCTGGCAATCTCCACAGCTAACTAACAATTCCCTGTACTGCATTCATTTAAGTACATTTAAGACTTCGCAATGCAATGCAATCAAATTAAAAACGTTCAGCAAATGACCCGGCCTCATTTTGTACACTCGTAGGTTGTCATACCCAGCTAAATATTTTCGAGTTGAACTTGCCGCTATGTTCAAACATTATGGCTTACTTATTGCTGGGGGTGGGGGACACACTAGTCGAACTAAATGGGCCTTTCAAATCAACCAATTCCAACACGTACAAATAGCTGAACATTATCGAAAACGCCGCACATTATGATATGTCTCATCGAGCGCTACCCAGCGCGTCACATCGACTTGAGCACCCCCCTCCCCCCTCGGCATACACACACAGTCAACGCCCAGGGAACGCCGACGCCAATTTCAACAGTGTAAGTTCGGTGACACAACGGTATCACAGGCGCCCCCCCCCAGACTCGACTGTGGCCACCAGCAGTGCGGCTGAGCCTCACAAATAAATCAGAGCGGCTGAACAAGAGAGGCGGCACGCGCATAGTCCATGTCATAGTCAGAGCGGGACATAGTCCATGTCATAGTTAGAGCGGGATATAGTCCATGTCATAGTCAGAGCGGGACATAGTCCATGTCATAGGTCATAGTCAGAGCCATAGTCAGTCATAGTCAGAGCGGGACATAGTCCATGTCATAGGTCATAGTCAGAGCGGGACATAATCCATGTCACAGTCAGAGCGGGACAATTACTCACAAGCGAAAGCCGTACGGGAAAAATATCGAATCGATTTCTGTAAATTGCACTTTTTGTTAATCTTTTGGAGCTTCCCCGAGTCTTAGCCAATGTTCAGGGATTTTTCCGAACACGTCTGGGAGTTAATTTAGCAAAACTACTGAAATTGGAACATATACACTCAGAACGTGTAAAATAAACACGCCTCGTCTCGCAAAACACGTACGGTGCTGGTACAAATGACGTTAAAATGGCTTGGTACACAGGCGCCCTGCCCGTGCACGCCCTGCGTGGCTATACTACACCGCAGCACAACCAGTCTGCGGGCCAGACTTCCTGCCAGGCGGGCAAGGCTTTGGCTTGGTCAGCTGTGAAACAAGCAACTTTGAACCATGCTATAGCAGCCAACTGCTACAGCCAGCAAAAAAAAAAATTTTACTAAAAATAAGCCAGCCAAAAAATCTTTCAGATTTTTGCGATCCAGCCAGTCGTGTTTCCTCCATCTCTACCCGCAGGCTATGCACATTGCACAGTCAGACAGTAGAGAAGTTGGGTCGGAGTTATGGCCGGCGAGAACGTCTGGATTGTAGTGATATGTATGTGACGGACGGGTCCGGCGAGAACGTCTGGGTTGTGGTGGTGTGTATGTGACGGGTGGGTCCGGCGAGAACGCCTGGGTTGTGATCTGTATGTGACGGACGGGTCCGGCGAGCACGTCTGGGTTGTGGTGGTGTGTATGTGACGGGTGGGTCCGGCGAGAACGCCTGGGTTGTGATCTGTATGTGACGGACGGGTCCGGCGAGAACGTCTGGGTTGTGGTGGTGTGTATGTGACGGGTGGGTCCGGCGAGAACGCCTGGGTTGTGATCTGTATGTGGCGGACGGGTCCGGCGAGAACGTCTGGGTTGTGGTGGTGTGTATGTGACGGGTGGGTCCGGCGAGAACGCCTGGGTTGTGATCTGTATGTGGCGGACGGGTCCGGCGAGAACGTCTGGGTTGTGGTGACGTAACGTATGTGACGGACGGATCCAGGGGTAGTAATTTCCAAGTTGCACATTCAAGCCGTCCGAGCGGCGCCTAAGCAATTATTAAAGAGGACATGCAAAATGGCAAACTGAACGTTGTTGCAAGAGCTGGAGGTTGGACCTTTACGGGCTTCGTGCATGGACGGTGCAGTGGTGATGGAATCGCAATAAGCTGGGGTCGCACTTCGGCCTTTTACCATTGGTCAAGGCGTCTGTATGTCCCTGTTGTAATAATACCCCCCTAGATTAAAAAAGAAGGTAAGCTTGCTTAATCGAGCAGTCATTAGTTATTAGGGTTTTTGGGCGCATCAACTGCATTGGTTATACAGCGCCCATAACGAACCTATTTAAACTGTGTCCATCCTATAAAAAACCTAATGTGCAAGCTTACTCTCGTACATTAGACAGGGGAATATATAGCATGGAAGTTTACCTTTAAAAGAAAATGGAACAATTGACCAGAATTTACTGCGTCCGATTCATCCTCCAGAACGTCACGAATTGAGAACGGCTGCGATCGTCCAAAGTAAAACCTATAAACATCAGAAAGCTGAGGGCATGAGGTTAAGATGTGACGCACTGAAAGGCGTCCTTGGCATCTGGGGCACATGGGCGCCTCATCACCACAAAGAATATATCCATGCGTTGCATACGTGTGACCAATGTGTAGGCGGCACAGTGTCACCTCGTTTCGCCTAGTCCTACGCGAGCACGAGGACCACTGGCCGATGCCAGGTTTAATTATCCTCATCTTGTTTTCACCCACCGCGTCCACAGTACCTGCCACTCACGAAAAACGAAGTCCTTGATGACATCGAGCAGTCATTATTTACTCTCCTGCGGTAGCACGATAATAGGGTGTCTGGGGAAACAGTGAAACTGCCGTGGAGAAAATACGAAGAAGATTGTCTACGTTCAACAACATGGATGCGCGACCGGAACCATTTGCCAAGAGGTGCTAATTTCTGCAGGTCTTTGGGGGAAATACATGCCAGCAATTGGAGGACCGAAATCGATTTAGGGTGTCGCCAAAGTCTAAGTTAAAACTGAAATTATTGGGGGACAAGGCAACATTGGGAGGGTCAACTCCCTCACGCAAATACTAAATCGACACCCATATATGTGGTAACGGCAGGCGAGGATCATTCCTCGGTGACAGTACGCTGAATTAATTCGTAATTACTGCAGGCTGGTATTATGTAAGTGCTACTTTCAAAGAGCATACAAATAGTGATACAGTTTAAGTAAGACTCGTAGCTTGCGGATCCAGAAGACCACAGCAGTGGAAGTGAAGGAGTGGGATGTCATGCATCATCGGCGGCGTGTGCAGGTGGTGATAGCGGTCAGTCTTGTTCGCACACGTAATTCGTGGCATCAAAGTGCATCCGAAAAGGCAATTAGCGGGCATGCAAAGCTGGCTGCTGAATATAATTGCATCTGATCAAATTTGAATTGCAGCATTGTCGTAGCCTTGTCCTTCAGACGCCGTTATACTTCTGTTGCAGCGGCACAGACCGGGTAAGGTGGATGCCACCGACCCCAATCACTCAGTAAAAAAGCTGTTTTTGGGCAATCATCGGAGGTTTATACGCTGTGATCTGTAAAAAAAAATATTATCCTCAGAAGTGCATAAGCTGTGTCCTTGATACAAAAAAAATCCTACCTACGGAAGAGCATCAGCTGTGTCCTTAAAATATTGTGCCTTCCTCCCTGCATCTAGGCGGCGAACAGTTTCGCTGTTTTCCTCGTAGGAATTTTCGCGATCCTTTTTGCCACCACGCCGGTCTCGTGAAACATGTTAGCCAGGAGGGAATCTGGAAATTTGTTTTATCCTGGGAAGTTTTCACGACTCGGATCGTATGCACACATTCTCAAATGGGCGTAATCTCCCAGGTCAAATATTGCAATAGGCTCAGATGCATAAAGGAAAAATCACCGCGTCCTTCCCCTTGTCGAAATCTGGAGTGATACCTGGCCAGTGGCCATAGGGTTTCTCTGATCAACGGCGCTCAACACGATTTTACATCTCTTACATTCATTTCGAGGCGGGGGTAGGGCTTCATTATGCTTTTGGTGCGGTCTGGGCACCACCATCTTTGCCTTGGCTCCACTTACCTCTTGCTGTCCTAACATGGGACGTAATGGGGCGGGCCCCACCAACGAAAGTGGCAGCGCTCATTGCATACATGCATTCGCACCCATCAACAATTTTCGAACTTCTCGACCCCTGTTTCGAAGCATACCTGAGTATTGCATGAAACGCACGATTCACCCTTCAACCACGCGAAACAGTGCCAAAAAGTGAATTATTTGCCAGTGTTCATCTCTCACCAGCCCATGACCGAGTGAGTTGACGGTAGTGGTTTTCGGTTTTGCGAAGTACGTCGCTTCATCCGACAAGCCGACAACGGAAACCGCACTTTATCAACTTCGACATGAACCGTTTCAAAATGTCTGACCACTTCACACTTTCCACCTTAGCCTTCTCACGCTTTTGTCGGACGCTTCTATCCCGTAAACCAGCTACGTCTGAGGTCGACAGTGGTGAAACCTACAATAACACACAGAGTGAAGCCAAGCTCACTGCCCCCACACACTGCCCTCCCATCTAGAGCTGCCATTTCGCTCGATTTATATGTCCACTTTCCATGAGCCTATTCGACTATTGCCATGGTGGTGAATAACGAGCACGTTGTGAATTCGCAGCAAGTTGTCTCCCAATAAAATTTACCCTTATTATACGCTTATGCTTCAACCGTATCATTTCTTGGCCGTAACTTCTCTCGGCATGCTCTGCGCCACATGACATTGCACTATCGCGCCTTTGTACCCATGGGACGGACAGACGAAATGTTTTGTGGGCCCTCCTATAGCAATTGATGGCAATATACCACCTGAAATGCCTTGCAATCTCCCTCCACTCTGAGATCGTGTATATTACCTACGAATGACAGCCGATACGCATTGCAAGGTAGGAAACCGACCTGCGTAGGCGCACCGGTGGATGGAACAGGTCAGGACACCGCATACATTCAATGGTATGAAACGTTCCACCACTGGTACATGCTGGAGTGCGAATGATATGTCATTGACGATAAAAGCATGCGTATTAGTTGTGGTATTATGCAGGATTTAAGCTCCCGTAACCTTTCATACTCAGTAAATATTGCGTAAATGACTGTGTGTATGCATTGCGACAGACGCAAGCTTGCAATTTATACCGATTCGTACGCGTAATTTGAGTCAACGGGACCTTGCAGGTTGCTTGGCGATACCACATACTTCTGATAGGAGGTATGTGTGGACGCTTGGGCACATTTTTCTTGCAACTTCAAGGGTGCCACAGTTCATATACTTTCAAGGGATTGCCCTCCTCCCCACACGGAAGGAGTCCGTGCGCCACCCATGCCCCAGGTCATCTTGGTAGTAAAAATTACGCCACGTCGTTAGAATCACGTGCAAGTGAGTTGAATAAAACAATTGACAATTGACAATACATAAGGACAGGATTGCTGCATGTCACCTCTGGTTTGTGAAAAAAAGATGCCGCATTTTATGAAATATCAACTACAGGTCTAGCGCAATAAGAAGGGGAGGTAGACGATGAACCCGTGAATCTTCGGTGGGGGGCCTTTATCCAGGGAGTAAGCATATCACACACTGGCGGATCCAGGGGGTGAGGGGGAAACTGGAAGCACGTGCCTCTCCTCCAATAGACCAGAACAAGTACACCTCCAGAACAAGTACCCTCCCACATCATAATTCCTGGATCTGCCTCTGCTAAATAATTGCTTGTAATGCATGTCGCATTTCCATATATCTGCTATATGCTGTTCTGTGTATGCATGTAATGACATATGTGGACCCAGGAGCACAAAAGCTTACATGTAATCTCAAAATGTTCCTTTCGTCAGCACAGTTACAGTCTGGAAGTGCCTGCGGTAGATCAAGCACTTGCAACACGAGTACTCAGATTCGGCTACATTTTGAAAAGCATGTGCTAGGCCAGTTGGTCGGGCGAGACAGACAGAGTCTGTCGCACACCCGATATTGGATAGCAATTCTTGTCACAGCAGAGTAAAGAGAAATACCTTAATTTTACCATGGTTTGCCCCATTGACCTTACACATACGGTGGTCATAAAGTCATACAGTCATAAAGTCATAAAGTGTTAAGGTTTAATAAGAGCCACAGGGGCCATCTGGGTTAAGCCTATCTAGAAAATGTAATAGAAATGTACATACTCTCATCCCAATCAATCGCTTATCTCAAGTTCATAGGGAGCTATATATCCCAGCCTACTAACACCATTCACTTGCTATTGCATAACACACTCAACAATTACAAACTCCTCCCATCATACCCATTGTGCTACCATAGCCAATCTCATCAGTATCACATCCCGAAGGAAGGTGCTGAATCCACTGCTAGGTACACCCGAAATAAAGTTATAAAGCGTTTAGACTTAATAAGAGACCCAAGGGCCCATCCAGTTAAGTATGTAAATGGAAGATACCATAAGCCTGGTAAAAAGACCCACCCTAACCATCCCACATCCTAAAGAAACCAGTCCACCAATATCCCACACACCTATCAATGCCTATCTACCCTAGCTATCCAGCCCTATTCCCCTGATCCCTCTTAACACATGTGGATTGAATGCCTTATCAATAATTTTCAAACTGCATCCATGCCTGCTTAAAGGGGTCTGTGCCGTGCACACTTACTTAACATAAATATCACCCCATCCATCACAAACTAGAACTAAAAACAAGATTTTCCTGTCTAAAAAATGTATCCACCCTACTTTTCAATACATTCAATGAGGAACTCCCCACATCAGCAGGCAGCCCATTCCACTGATCAACAACCCTTTGACTGAAGACCTGTTGTCGCTTAACTGTCCAACACCTCAACTTGTCTAACCTGAATGGATGACCCCTATGTGATACTCTAAACTGAAGAGCGCCATTCAAATTGACCTGATCTAGTCCTTTAACAATTTTGTGCATTTCAATCATGTCCCCCCTTAATCTCCTATACTTGAGTGAGTACATATATAATGCCACAAGCCTTTCTCCATATTCTAAGTTACCTATTCCACTGATGAGTCTAGTTGCTTCGCGCTGCACTCTTTCTAACATATCTATATCTTTTTTCTAGGTAGGGGCTCCATGCTTGTACATAATATTCCAAGTGGGGTCGCACATATGCTCAGTACAGTTTTTTTTCATGACTTCCTTGCTCTTATATATCACACTTCTATTAATGAGTCCCAGCATTCTGAGTGCCCTGTTCCTAGCTGAGATACATTGTTTTTCTACTTTAAGGTATTTTGAAACCAATACACCTAAGTCCCTTTCCCCTTCAATAACATCCAGTTCCCGCCCTTCCATTGTATATCTGAAAGCCTCACCTCCAGACCCCATGGTCGAATGCTGGCCCATTTGGAGGCGATGAGTCGGCCTCCAAACCCCTCCCCTTCCTTCGCAGGAAAATACAGCTTGAATAATCGCATAGGAACAGGATAAAACTGCTTTTGACGCCACGTTTGAGACCAAATATTCGCATCATCCCCACCTATACTGAAAGCTTCGTATCTGTAGCCTCCTTACTCTCGAAATTATAGGGGCATATCTGAATCCGTTCCTTCCATCGTGGTTCGTTTGTTATTGGAGTTTAAGGGCGCATCAAGTGCGTCGGTCAAGCAGCGCCCATTCCCCACTTTGCGTCATATATCAGGCCTCCTCGCTGTGCAATTTGAAGTTCTGGATATTAGTGAATAGCTTGCCGAAACTATACTGCAACTCTTCTTACTAATATTAATTATGGACAGACACACAGGACGCCCAGGATAGGGCATTTTCCACACTTTTTTGGAACGATAGCAATTAGTCCTGCTGTACAGGTTGCATCATCAATGCAGCTGATATGCATTGTCGGAGCACTACCAGCCGCAGCCCTACTTGCTTCGTGATACTTGATCATACGGTAGCATGTCAGGAATGGACTTAGTGCCTGCCTAGTGTCCCCACAAACAAACTTTTTGAGTCTTTGATATTAATAGCTGGACATTTTGGGATAATAAGTTTTGAGATGGGGGGGGGGAGCCGTCGCAAGTAGATAGTGTATAACCCCAAAACACGATAAACATAATGACGCTATTTCTAGTAGAATCCAAGAGGTAAGAACGACGTCGATACACAGGGACTATTTCACGAGACATGAGGTTTATATGTAAAGCCCCAGACCAGTTGACACAAGAAGGCCACTTTTATATTGCCTTGGACTAATGTAGGACGCATTGAACTGCCGAGCTCAATTAAGTCGTCAATCACTCAAACCTATTGCTTATTGGGATCAAGCGGTCGGAAGTTCATCAGATTGTGCGAAACTGAGTGATAGGTAGCATGAACTGGATACTTACCCGTGGTGCGGCACAGTATACCTATACAGAATACTCAAGTGTCCGGATACCATGATGAACCTGACTGTCATGATATTCTGACGCCAATAGTGCAATAATAGACAATCGGCGGAGAAGACACCGACTGAATATCTAGCAAGCTTTCTTCTAATTGGCTGAACAGCGAGTGTCTAATTTCGCACGTTAACATTTGTATTATTTTGTTACTCGTAAATTCGTCCCTGCTCCGACACATTCACTAGGTTCCCCCATATTTTCCCCAATATTTGGCACGTGGAAGCTCATTTTGTCCCCATAGGCTACATTGCCATCTGGAGTAATATAGCCTGCTGACATAATCTACACCAATGTCCCAACCTTGAACATTTGAAAAACTTGGGTTACTATCAGCGTTCTTCAAGCTCATGGGGGCACCTTTCAGAGATGTTAATCGTTCGAAAGCAAGCATCTGTCGTTGTTCATAAAGGACCGGTGGCGCGGAAAAGATCGTCTGATCAGCTTCACAACGTTTCACCTGCGGGCGTCTATGAAAGACGCGTCTATCATTACTGATAACTCGCAAATTAAAACGCGGCCTATCCCGCTGGCCTACCGGTCACATTTCCGACAGCATCACGTGGAAAAAATTTGCGCACAATGACGTTGATGAACCTGTTGCGCATGCTGCGCTTGAACGTGTCGTACCAGACGAGCAGTCTGCGGCGGCGCGAGGCGCGCTGCTGCGCCGTGAGTGCCGCCTCGCGGCGCAGCAGCACATCCAACCGGCGCCAGTCGGACAGCCAGACGAACGGGGCGCCGTGGCGGCGCAGAAGCCGCAGCTGCGCCGGCGGCGGCTCCGTCAGCACAGGCACCGAGCCGAGCGCGGCCGCCTCGTACAGCCGGTAGCACTCGACGTGCTGGCCGGCCGGGCTCAGTGTCAGGTCAGACTGCAGCAGCGCGTCCACGTACTGCTGCGCCGACTGTTGGGTCTCGTCGCCGGTCCACCTGACCACCACAGACGGTCACGGTCACGCAGCAGGGTATCCACTTTGTGCTGGGTCTCGTCTCCAGTTCACCTGACCACCACAGATGGCTAGAGTAACAACCTCAGCCGGCGGTGACAATGAAGTGCCCCTAGAGCATACACCGTCTATGTCAGACACTTGACAACCAGTCAGAGGTTGGCATACATCTCCAAAGGGTGCAATCAAAATGAGTGAATTAGTTAGAGAGCTTGTGACAGTACTAACTCCCTTGATTCCAGTTCAGTGGACACATCAACACTTCTCAGGATCCGTACTACCCGTGCTTGAGCGCTATGTGCCACTAATGTCCGAGCAGAGCAAGGTGAGGGGAGGTGAGATGCGCCTCCTGATTCGGAGAATTCGAACAATATGTGTCCTCACCAAGATCACCTGGGAAGCAATCCGGGTTTATTCTCCGTCAAAGTTCCAGCCGCCAGTGCTCAAGTACCGAACATCGAAGAGCGATGGCGCAACGACAACCTCAACTCTTCAAACGGCACAGGAGCCCAAGTTGTCAGAACTTCAGAGTTCAGAGGAAATCAAGCCGTATGTGACAACCGCAGCCTTGAACACGCAGTTGTCGAACAACTCACCTTCCCCACATACCCTGGTACGGTTCAGCGTCTTTACGCCTAGCGCGAACTTCACTATCGAACTCACTGTTGCCGTGTCTTGAGCAGACAGTTGTGGTCTGGCATGCTCAGCAGAGTGTCTCGCAGCGTCTCCCGGCTGGAGTTGGCGTACACGGTGCCGAAGAAGTTGCAGGTCCACGGCCGAGGAGAGTTGACGTCTACTGTGTAGGGGCCCTGTGGGAAGCCGCGGTACCTGCACGGAGATAACACGCGCCCACTCAATCGCCGGTGCTATCAGCGAACATGGACTGAGGCGTGGAGGACGACAGGCAGACAGTACGGTCGGAACGCCATGACACTTCTGTGTATCGGATGCTTAATCTTACTATTGGTGGGGGCATGGGTGTAACGTTAGCCAGTTCTGGGGAATGCCCCTCCCAAGTTTTGGTAAAAGGCCTAATTTATCCCCTCCGGTTTTGAGACCTGGCTCCCCTAGTTTTGCTTTAGGAAAAGCTTGCATTTTCACTAATTTTTCATCGTTGTAGTAAACATATTTAATTTTTAATTTTCTCTATTCGTTGTTCAAGTACGCCCACTGAGTATGGCGTTCATAATACAATGGGTATGAATTGCAAGCCAATAGTTATAGCCCTGTTTCACAGGATGTGCAGCCATTTTACGTGGAATAGGGCCCGTACCGCGTAAGTTTATAAGTACAATTTAGACGCATTTGGTACAAACATTATTATGGCACGGCACCCATCGGGTTTGATCACTGTTCCTCGCTTTGATGCGAGCAGGATTGGTGTGCAAACTTGGCATTTTCACGTGGAAACTACGTAACCATGCGCATTTTTAAATCAGTGTATGTGAACTTCAGATGTACTATTTGACATTGTCTGGACAGCGGCGCAGGTTTGCAAAAAAAAGTTTGTATGGGCATTTTGTATGCCATTATCTCCAGTGAACACCCAAAGGCAGAGGAAGGTTCAGCCAAGAGGGAGAGGACGGGGGGGGGTCGAGCCCGCCAACTTAAGGAAAAAATTACACTAAATAACACAATACATTTTTGTACTTGCATCACGCTAAACAAGAAATTTTAGGTGCGCCTCGCGCACCGAAAATTGTCGCTGCAGCAGGAGGGGCCATTGAGGCTGGTAGGACAGACGTGAGGGCTGGATCAAATGAAGGTATCTCTTTCAGTTATAATGAGCGTAAGGTTAAGAGTTTTACTAACAATGTTATTAGCAATGCTCAGTATAGCGCTGCACCACTTTCAAGCTGGTATGTCAGCTTGAATTGATGCTAGAGGGGCTCTTGAGGCAGGAGGGATATTTGGAAGTGGAGGAACCCTCCTAGCTGTATGGCTTCATGTAGCTCGATTATCTCTGCAGGAGTTGGATGGATCCTGGAAGGAGAATGGTGTCTGGAGCTCGAAAGCCTTGGGAGATAGAGCACTGGGAATTTCAAAATTTGAGGAACCTCTGGGATAGTGGGATAGTGGGATCCCCAGACAGCTGGAGGTGAGGCCCTGGGCGATATAGAGCCTCTGGGAATTTAGAGAAATTGAGGGGTTCCTGAGAGCTGGGAAGTGTCCGAGGGTTACAGGAACCGCTGGGGAAAAGAGTTGTTCCTGGAAGCTGGAGTGTGTCCCTAAAGCTGGAGGAGCACTTGAGAAAGCTGAAAGATCCTCCCAAAGTTGTGAATGCCTCTTCGAGCTAAAGGGACCCCTTGAAGCTGGATAGGCCTCATAAAGTTGGGGTGCTTCTCGAAGTCGAGCGACCTCTTTTGGCTGTATGGGACCGCTTGCACTTCGCTGGCATTTGCAGGAGTTGGAGAACTCCTGGAGGATTGAGGACCGCTGGAGCCAGAGGGGCCCTGATAGTTGCAAACTCCCTGGAAATTGGGAATATTTTAAGCACTTCTATGGGTATGAATAGGACAAGTGCATGGCCTGCAGGGGCCTCCTCTGACGGTGCCAAGGACCCCTTCTAGACCTACAAGAACGGACATCATTTTGGTAAATTTTCGGAAGGACACATGCCTCAACGACCACCAATGCATAATTGTGCCTCCCAATGATAATTTGCTACCACCTATAGTTGAGCAGGCAGGCTCTGGGGCGTGAAATCCGCTTAGCAGATCTTTCCTCAGGTGGTGCAAGCAAGATGCTCCAATATACTGCTACTCTGCCAAGATACTTGCCGCCTACTCTGTCTGGGACACCGCGGTCGGAATTAAACGTTTTGTGATCCCAACAACGACTTAAACGCCCAATAGTGCCCCAGCAGAGGCCTAACAGCAGCACATGCCCCAGCCCACAGACCTCAACAGTGGGTTGGCAGGCATTCAACGACATGGAACTTACACCATTAATCCAGGGGCTGAACATTAACTTGAGTGCACCAACACAACAGTCAAGAGCCGCCGACACTGCAACCCAAGCGCCCCAATATTCATTCGACACCTTAATATATTAAAAACCAAGTCTTGGGTCTTAGCTAAGGCTAAGTCTTGAGGTGCTCATAATTCTAGCCCCTTGATTAAGCTTTACCCCAGTGGCGGACTTCTTACAGAAATAACCAAATCCAATTTAAGCAGTTCACAAGCTTTCACAGCCTCCACAATTTTTATCCTGCCAATTTGCATACCGCACCCTTTCGCTAAAAAAAATTTCGGACATGTCCACCTTGTTAGTCAAACGTTGGCACACATATGGCGACATTTTTGGGGTGGACATTAAGCATGCCTCCACAGAAATAAATACTATCTCTTCTGTCATAAAAACATCACTGTGCCATGGCTATCGAGCACCCCCACCCCCATCTTTAGAGATGTGTGCGTATTAATTACATACAAAAACGTTGCAAAAATCGCATTACACTGTATAAGATGGGATTATTTTGGGTCGGGCTCCTTTAGAAAATTCTGGCTGCGTCCTTACCCAAAGACTCCATGTTAATGCAACAGATTGGGGGTATTATCCTTGTGACAATACATCGTTGAATCCGCCCTTGTTTTCTACAAAACTTGTCCTCTCGCCAGTGCAAAAACGACGCTACACACATCGGTGGGAGGCTGTGATGCAAGATACCGCTTTGATTTCGCCACGAAAATGCAAGACAACGAAGGGAGGTTGAAAGCGGAGTTTAAAATATTGCCATCAGAATCATCACCATGATCATCATCACGGGAACACTCCGAGAGCCTTCCGAGTACAGACGGATGCCTCTCAGATGTTACACATGCTGTCTCCTCCTGGGAGCCAACCATCAAGCGCTCCCGTTCGCACGCAGCATGGTGGAAAATTGCAAGCAACGTGAGCAAACAAATCTGGAACTTCCTGAAAAGGGCGCGTCAACTCACCCGCCGCAGTGCCGTTACAGACCGTCTCCGGAGGGGGGGCTGAGTGGTTTCGTGAAAGACGCGCACGATATGCTGTTGGTAACGCATATGACGCAACGCATATGTCCAGAATGCATGTTCTGGACTAACACACAACACATTGAACGGCAAACACGATTCGTGCATGTCGAGTGCTACACCCTTCTGTCCCGTATGGCTGGCGAACTCACAGTAGCTCAGAGACAACAGTTCCTGAATATTTCACCGCTTCGATCCGACCTCATCACTCACGTGGCGACGCCGAGCGGCCACTGGAACACATCGCGGTCATCGACGGTAGGATCGTCGTACACGACGAACAGCGCGTCCACCGCGCCGCCGTGCACGCGCAGGTACGGCCGGATCCAGTCGTTGTGACCGGTCTCGTTACCGTGCAGGACAACGGCAACACCTCGCAGCAGCACCAGAGACGACAGGAGGTCCATCCAGGCGCGGGCGGCGTCAACCTGCCCGTCAACGGTACAGTACTACAGCGGCGACACCTCGCAGCAGAACCAGAGACGACATGTGGTCCAGCCAGCCTGCCGTCAACGGTACAGCAGTACAGCGGCGACACCTCGCAGCAGCACCAGAGACGACATGTGGTCCAGCCAGCCTGCCGTCAACGGTACAGTACTACAGCGGCGGCACCTCGCATCAGCACCAGAGACGACATGTGGTCCAGCCAGCCTGCCGTCAACGGTACAGCAGTACAGCGGCGACACCTCGCATCAGCACCAGAGACGACATGTGGTCCCGCCAGCCTGCCGTCAACGGTACAGTACTACAGCGGCGACACCTCGCATCAGCACCAGAGACGACAGGAGGTCCATCCAGGCGCGGGCGGCGTCAACCTGCCCGTCAACGGTACAGTACTACAGCGGCGACACCTCGCAGCAGCACCAGAGACGACATGTGGTCCAGCCAGCCTGCCGTCAACGGTACAGCAGTACAGCGGCGACACCTCGCAGCAGCACCAGAGACGACAGGAGGTCCATCCAGGCGCGGGCGGCGTCAACCTGCCCGTCAACGGTACAGTACTACAGCGGCGACACCTCGCATCAGCACCAGAGACGACATGTGGTCCAGCCAGCCTGCCGTCAACGGTACAGCAGTACAGCGGCGACACCTCGCAGCAGCACCAGAGACGACATGTGGTCCAGCCAGCCTGCCGTCAACGGTACAGTACTACAGCGGCGGCACCTCGCATCAGCACCAGAGACGACATGTGGTCCAGCCAGCCTGCCGTCAACGGTACAGCAGTACAGCGGCGACACCTCGCAGCAGCACCAGAGACGACATGTGGTCCAGCCAGCCTGCCGTCAACGGTACAGTACTACAGCGGCGGCATCTCGCATCAGCACCAGAGACGACATGTGGTCCAGCCAGCCTGCCGTCAACGGTACAGCAGTACAGCGGCGACACCTCGCATCAGCACCAGAGACGACATGTGGTCCCGCCAGCCTGCCGTCAACGGTACAGCAGTACAGCGGCGACACCTCGCATCAGCACCAGACACGACATGTGGTCCAGCCAGCCTGCCGTCAACGGTACAGCAGTACAGCGGCGACACCTCGCATCAGCACCAGACACGACATGTGGTCCCGCCAGCCTGCCGTCAACGGTACAGCAGTACAGCGGCGACACCTCGCAGCAGCACCAGAGACGACATGTGGTCCCGCCAGCCTGCCGTCAACGGTACAGCAGTACAGCGGCGACACCTCGCAGCAGCACCAGACACGACATGTGGTCCCGCCAGCCTGCCGTCAACGGTACAGCAGTACAGCGGCGACACCTCGCAGCAGCACCAGACACGACAGGAGGTGCAGCCAGCCTGCCGTAAACGGTACAGCAGTACAGCGGCGACACCTCGCATCAGCACCAGAGGCGACATGTGGTCCAGCCAGCCTGCCGTCAACGGTACAGCAGTACAGCGGCGACACCTCGCAGCAGCACCAGACACGACATGTGGTCCCGCCAGCCTGCCGTCAACGGTACAGCAGTACAGCGGCGACACCTCGCAGCAGCACCAGACACGACAGGAGGTGCAGCCAGCCTGCCGTAAACGGTACAGCAGTACAGCGGCGACACCTCGCAGCAGCACCAGAGGCGACATGTGGTCCAGCCAGCCTGCCGTCAACGGTACAGCAGTACAGCGGCGACACCTCGCAGCAGCACCAGAGACGACAGGAGGTGCAGCCAGCAGCGGTACATCACCATCGTAACAACGCCTCACTACAGTGACGCAACATGCTCATGGTGGTCACATTCCACTACAGCTCTACCTCAAACAGCATTATTGACACCTCAGTGCAACAACGACAACCACCACAGCGGTGACTCAGCACAGCAGTGAGATGCCAAGACAGGGATGCTACATTATCATGACAGCCATCTTGACGGTGGCACCTCATCAAAACGGTGACACATCATCAGATCAGCAGTACTGTCGCACCTCACCACAGCAGACCAAATAAATATAAAAAATAGATGGCAATCACTGTTCTCCCATCCCAACCTCCTACTTTGGTACAGGCAAGGCATCACCTTCTCTTTGGTGCGGCCATTCAGCACCAGCACCAGGTATTGCACGTCAGCTGGCACTGTGTTTGGCACCACTCCCGGTCCGGCCCGGAAGGTGAAGGTGTAATGTGGAAAACGGCGTGTGCCCACACTCCACGGCTCTCCTGGCTTCGGCTGTGGCAACAAGAGCACACTGTAATTAATAGCAGGCCATCACCGTAAGACCTTTTTGCGAGACGACCGCTGTCTTATAAAATGTATCTACGTTTATTTTAACGATACATCCACAGTATATACGGTATATAACATTTTGACGGCATATCACGTAACAGTCAGGTAGAAATGTGTCATAGAATCCCCAATGGTGGTAATACCTGTGGTAACTACCTCTGACTGCGATTAAATTACATACCGCTACTGAATTATATACTATATGAGGTAAAACAAGCTCAACATATCAACAAGAACCTTCCACAAGAAATTAAAAATATCATGAACACACTTAATGACAAACACAAGGAATTGCACCAGGACAAAACAGATGCATTGAATTGCATATTAATTGAAGAAATACTTAGGTCAATCCAATTTTTAATAATAGCTGCACACATTTTACACTAGCTCAGACTCAAGTCCTACAACACAGCTTTAGCATTAAAACAAAAATATTATAAGATGAATTGCACATCATGGATTGCATCCTACATCAGACTCATGCTATGATTACCAGCTAAGCCAAGCTATCAGCTGTGTTTCAACTAAGCCTCTTCTCTATGAGCATCAGTGTTAACCCTTGCCGGGCTGGACGGGGCAAGGGTCCTCTGAGAACATCTTCAGGTCTTTTGGGATAGCAGCTGATTGAATAGACACAAAGACACAAAACTTTCAGTACCTTCTTATATGTATGTTTTGTATATATTGTATGACTTCCAGGTCAAGGTCACCCCAGGTTGTTGAACTGTGACTTGGATGGGATTAAAGCTTTGAGTCCTGGGTTGGGATATTTTTGTTTTAATTTCTGGCAGGAGAGGATAATTTTCTGTTTATTTTTTACATGTAAAACTCTACTTCGTGCTCTCCAGTCAGCTGTGGGCATGCTTATGGAACAGCAATGAGTTTACAATTATCTGTAAGAAATTCAATTCATCTTTTGCAAACAAATAACTGGATAATTTCTTCCAAAGGAAATTATTTTGCATGGAAAACATCCCGGACAATGCCATGTTTCTAACCCTGTCTGTGACTTGTGAAAAAAACATTAATGTTCTGCTTCATCAGAGTGCCACCTTTCGGAATAGTTGCAACATACCACCACAAAGCTCAGACCATGTTGACATTTCATCAAGGCAAACAACTCAGTTGTCTGGAAATTTAAATTGAAGTCAAGGATACTAACCTGAGGTTAGGTCAATTTCCATGTTTCTTGCCATATTGAGTGGGTTAAATTGAATGTTCAGGTACATTTTCATGGTGAAGATGATTAACAGCATTTAATAAGCATTCTAGTTTAAAATATGGCAAATGTCAATTAAATATGTCAGGTGAAGCTACATATATTCTACCTAATCCCATCTTATACAGGATGTTGCTGTTCCTTGTGAAGAGAAAACAAGTTCTTTCTTTTTCTAACCATCTTCAGGGATTTAAGTTTGTCAGTATATTGGCTCAATATGACCTCTGGTGATCTTATTATTAGCCAGAATGCAAATAATTTGGTCTCTCCATGACCAGAGCACTCTACTGGTGCTACATACTTTATCAGAACATATGTAGATCAGAAATTAGCAGGGAATGGACTTTCAGGAGCCCCCTCTCCACCCTCCTCTGGGCTGGCAAAGGTGGACTTGCCAGCCAGCTTGGCAAGGGTTAGGAAAAACAATGTGACACAGGCACCAACATACCTCTAATCTTGCATTGAAGACACTGTTCCAGAGATACCATCCAATAGCAGCCTTGCTCCATATTTCAATTTGTTTATGGTCACTGGAAGCAAAACCAGACTGCAAGCTTGAAGGAACAGCTCCCTGGGCATCCAAGACCAGATTTGCTGAAACCAACATGATATGAAAGGTAAACATGGGGCAAAGCAAAGCATACCATCATATATATATACATACATATATATATATATATATATATATATATATATATATATATACCTATATGTATATACATATACCTATATATATATATATATATATATATATATATATATATATATATATATATATATATATATATATATATATACCTATGTATATATATATGACATGTCTGACATGTTCAAAAATAGCAAAGTTTCCAGACCATTATCATTGCATGCATAACAAAGTCACTTGTGCAAATGTGCATGCTTGATATATATCAAGCATGAACACTCACACAAGTGACTTTGTTATACATTCAATGATAATGGTCTGGAAACTTTTCTATTTTTGAACATGTCAAACAATTCGTTTACATATGCAAGTATCAGAAGGTTGAACATAATAAAACATTCTAGGTAGTCACTTGAAATGGAAGATGTCCTGTGCTTTCTATGTAAACTGCACTTCACCAGGCTGCAAAATCAGGACTTTTGAAGCATATTATGACCAAAGCAATATTTGTGGATGATCTCATCTGGACCCTGGTGTCAATCTTGAACAGTTTCAGAGATACATGGATCCAAACTCTCAACTCTGATATTGCTCTCACCTAAGGGAAGTTCACATCATTTAGCCACACATCTACCAGTTAGCAGTTTTTTACCACCAAACTTAAAGACATAAAGACATAAAAGATCAGTGCAACTATGAGCCACAAGGGCCCTTCTTGGTTGCACTCTGTACACTGAACCAGTTTTCCACCAAATGCGCCAATCAACTCTTCCTGGAATACAGAAAAACAAGCCCCCTATTCTTATAATGATTGTCTATGCTGTTTTTAAAGATGTTCAATGTGTTGCTACTGACAATGGTTTCTGGCAGCTGGTTCCAGTGTTCTACTACCCTGTTGGTGAAGAAGGACTGTCTCAACCTTGTCCTGCTGTGATTAACTTTAATTTTGAATTGATGACCTCTAATTGCATCATTTCTGTTAAATTCAAACATTTCCCTGAGATATCCCTGTTCCTGACCATGAACAAATTTAAAAACCTCAATGAGATCTCCTCTCAGCCTTCTATATCTAAGTGAAAACATATTCAATTTCTTCAATCTTTCCTCATATGCCAGGTTGCCCATACCATTCACCATTTTTGTTGTCCTCTTTTGTACTCTCTCTAAAAGCCAACAATCTTTCTCATAACTAGGGGAACAAGCTTGGACACAGTATTCCAAATGTGGCCTGACATATGCACAGTAAAGCTTCCTGATGACCTCCTCACTTTTGTATGACACGTTCCTCTGTATTGCCCCAAGCATTCTTAGTGCCTTCTTCCTGGCTTCTTTGGTCTGTTCTGATGCCCCCAACTTTGTGTTCAAAATAACACCTATGTCCTTCTCCTGCTGAGTCACAGATAGTACAGAAAAAAACTTGTTTTACTAGTTTGTATTACTCATAAAAACTGACATGTCAAAAACTGTCTTTCAGTTTTTACCAGTAAGTGTCCTGCAAGTACTTTGCTTAATCTTTTTTGGATAGGTATATGACATACTGTTTATATGTCTAGAAGAGTGCTGTGTATGTGTATGTTGATCAAGATTTACACCGGGGTCCATACAATGTGGCTTATACAAATAAATAGGCCAAACCTGCAGCTCAATATACCATAGGTGACAACACTGCTATTGTTCTCGCCAATCATACCTTCTCCGGTATCATACGATTTGATGCAGCCTGGCAAGGAAGAGAAGCTGGCACATTTATCTTTTGTTAGAACCTTATTCAAGATAACCAGAGTTATCAAAACATAGAGACACAAACATATTGTTGAAACAGCAGAGAGGGAAACAGAAATGCGCATCCTCATCCGGGATGGAAGCGAGAGCGACTAAAAGTTTTCACAAACATCATAATTAAAAAGAACTCGCATACCTACATGCGCTGCAATCAATATTTTGTAACACCTGCGTTAAAAATGCCTGTACACTGTTCGTCGCTGCCATATTAAGTTTTTACACATCGGACCCAGAAAAGTTGCAAGGTGGTGGAGCTTTTGCTCCACTGGTGGAGGTTGGTGGAGGAAAAATCTCCACTGGATTTGCGACGGGAACGACCAGTGGAGGTTTGTGGAGGTTAGTGGAGCGACGGGAACAGACCCTATACCTTCTTTATAACGGCTATAATACCTTCTTTTGCACTTCCGTGCTTTTCGACTATTTTGCATACTTCGCAATTTGTCGGGAACCTGGCGACTCTGGCGGGGTAGACGAAGCATGGAGAGGTTCAGCGAAGATAACTGGAGACAACTAGGGTTCAGCTGCGTTGGCTTCTGTTGATTTGTAGTGGTCTTTTATAAGACTTGAGGAGCAAGGGTCTACATCTACGTAGGCATCTCTATATCGTAACAGTTTCGAGTGGAAGGTAGGTGCCTGCTGTACTGAAAGTAGGTAGGTACCTAGGTACCCACTTACCTTCATGTTCAGATGAAGATATGTTCACACTAGAATGTTCAGATTCATCTTCATAGGCACAACCTTTTAAGGGATACTCGACATGGATTTCGATCTTGAAGGTCTTGTTTGACTAACCTATTTGAGTTCATTGAGTAATGTTACTAAAGAAGTAGACAATCAAAGCAGGATGGATGTTGTATACTTGGACTTTAGCAAAGCTTTTGATAAAGTTCCACATGGAAGGCTAATTCATCAACCACAGCAACATGGGATTGTTGGAAAGGTTTTAGGCTGTATTGAAGCATGGTTGAGTGGAAGGAAGCAAAGGGTAGTGTTAAATGGATGTAAATCTTATTGGAAGGATGTTCTGAGTGGAGTACCACAGGGCTCTGTTCTAGGGCCCTTCTCTTTATCATCCTTGTGAACAACATTGAGGAAGGGCTGAGGAGTGTTCAAATTTGCTGATGACATCAAGATGATAGGAGCATGGCTAACAATGGGTGCTATATGACCTGTGCAGTCGATGCGCCCCTAAACCACAATAACTAACGAGCATGGCTAACAATAGTGATCAATCTAGTAATATTCAACTGGACTTGAAGGATCTAAAAAGTTGGCTGATCAATGGCAGATGTCTTTCAACTATGATAATTGTAAGGTTATACATCTGAGGTCTGGAGGTGAGACTTTCAGATACACAATGGGAGGTTGGTTGGTTATTTGGGTTTTGGGGTGCATCGACCAGGTTTGGTCATTTAGCGCCCATCACAATGGGAGGGAGGGAACTGGATGTTATTGAAGAGGAAATAGACTTAGGTGTGTTGGTTTCAAAACACCTTAGAGCAGAAAAAAAACAATGTATCTCAGGTAGGAACAGGGCATTCAGAATGCTGGGACTCATTAATAGAAGTGTGAGATATAAGAGCAAGGAAGTCATGAAAAAACTGTACTTAGCATATGTGCAACCCCACTTGGAATATTATGTACAAGCATGGAGCCCCTACCTAGAAAAGTATATAGATATGTTAGAAAGAGTGCAGTGCAAAACCACCAGACTCATCAGTGGAATAGGTAACTTAGAATATGGAGAAAGGCTTGTGGCATTAGATATGTACTCACTCAAGTATAGGAGATTAAGGGGGGACATGATTGATATGTACAAAATTGTTAAAGGACAAGATCAGGTCAATTTGAATGGCATTCTTCAGTTTAGAGTATCACATAGGGGTCATCAATTCAGGTTAGACAAGTTGAGGTGTAGGATAGTTAAGCAACAACAGGCTGGATAGCTAGGGTAGATAGGCATTGATAAGTGTGTGGGATGGTGGTGGATGGTTTCTTTAGGATGTGGTGATGGTTGGGGTCTGTCTTTTTACCAGGCTTATGGTATCTTCCATTTACAGACTTAACTGGAATTCCCTTGTGGCTCTTATTAAGTCTGTATGACTATGACTATGACACTTTATGACTATGACTTACCTGGAACATTATCCTGTCCAGACAATTGTCATCCCAATTTTTCTCATTTGGAGGTTGAATGATACTGTTGACAATTTGGTAGCTTGGTCTGTGATAAAGTGTTCAATGTGCACCAGAGAGTACAAACTGAAGTACTAATGTCACAGGTTGGAAGAAAAATAGGCATTACCAACTTACCTACCTACAGATTGCACTTTCCAGTTTTCCAAGAAGTTTTCCAAGAAACCAGTGATGCACATTTTACCTTGATGAAGCAAACAATGTGGTTAGGTTTGGTTAGGGTAGGATTTTTGGTGTCATTGCAGTTTAAGGTAACCACAGACAAGTTTTACACAAATTTTGCCATACAAAATTGGACTTTTTCTTCAAAAAGCTCAAGCTAGCTTAGGTTAAGTTAGGTTTTTTAGCTGAATATATTTTAGAGAAAAAAAATGTTTGGAAGTTTTCAATGAGACAACAAAATTTCCTTGCTTGTATGGAAGGTTAGGCTAGGTTTGGTAAGGTTATGTTACATCTTTTTTTCTCTTTTTTAACAATATTTATGCTATATTAACCAACTCCATGCCCCTTCATTGGTGTTATTTTGCCTCCCAATTGAAAAGTGTGCATTTCCAGAGGAAATGAGTAGTCACATGATGTTCAGCACATTCATGAATATTGCATTAAAAAAAGGAATTCCTAGAAATCAGAAATTACCTTAAACTGCAAATTTACTGGCTTTTCTTTTATGGTGTGAAAATCTTCCTTTTTTACAATTCAAAACAAAAATTAACTGAATTTTGTTTTCTTCAAAAACAGATTATCCTAGGGTATGTTAGGTTAGGCTATGTTAGGTCCAGTTATGCTAAATTTTTCTTCTTTTGACCATTATTTTTATGATATGTTGCATAGCTTCAATCCACTTTTTTGTTGTCATTTTACCTCCCAACTGAAAAGTTTGCATTTGCAGAGGAAGTGAGTGGTCACATCATGTTAACCACATTCATAAACATTAAATTTGAAAAAGAAAATTGAAGAACTAAAAATTATATCAAAGTGCAATTATCCCCCCCCCCCCCAACTTATTTATAATCATAAAATGAAGCTGAAATATACCACTGTCTCAAAGTGACCGCTCTCTCAAAGCTCACCCAAAACTCACTTAATTTGTTGTGAAATTTGCATAATGTCGAGCTGTTGACTTAAAATCGTCTAATGGGTAGAGCACACCAGGAAACATCATTATGAGGCTCAGTAAGCTGAGCCTCATTAAGAATCCTTGCTTTAGCCAGAATCTTCCATTTTAGCCACAGGCAAATATGCAACACAAATCAGTCATGAAAAACACAATTCCTCTTGTGGATTTTCTTGCATCTCTAAAGATAAGTGAACTCTGAAAGTTTCATTCAAATACCTTTACCCAATACCCAAGAAAGCATGAGCTGGTTGGCCATTCTTGGAGGTGACCTCATTTGACCTTGATTAACTCGGTGACCGTGCATGATCTGACTTTAAAATTTTCACACAATATGTCAAATTGATGTGGGAAAAGGTATGCCTAATTCTGGTGTGCTGCCTTGTGCCGTTTTTTTCTTTCTTCACTATCCATGGAAAACATGGGAAGCGGGAAAAGACCCCCCCCCCACCCACCCACCCCCACCCCCAGAGACGGCGGGATTAATGACATTGTGTGATGTGTGACATGGTATGCTCAGTGACGTTAGGTGATGTGTACTACTATATAATCTGTCGTTAATTGATGCATGGCATTGTATGATAGTGGCGTCGTGTGATGCGTGACACCATTTTGTTCGCGACGCTCTGTGAGGCGTGAAGTGGCGCGATTGGCGGCGCCATGTAACGCGTAACACTGCACGTTGCCGACAGTGAAGCGGCAGAGCCGTCGGCAGCGACATGGCGGTGTCCGTGTTCGGCATGATCGTGGCCGGCAGGCTGGTCAGCACCGACTTCCAGGTGGTGGACGCCACGCACTTCGCCATCGTTGTGCCAGAGGCCGATGACATCAAGCACATCATTGTGTTCCTGACAGGATCCCAGCCGCTGCCGGACAGCGCGGCAGCCGGCGGTGAGTGCCGACCCCAAGGCCGCCCGGATCAAGCCAACTCGGGAAAGAGTCGATATATTGGTTAGCCACAGCATGCAAGGTGGTGCTTGCCTTCCTCACGTCAGGCGGGCAGTTCCCGAAGATCCCCCCTCCCCCCCCCACGTGTTCCGGGTCTGGGAAGATGATCAGCCTGCTGACTCAGCAGTTGCGACGCTCTCAGTCCAGAGATGCTTACATATAGATTGGCCCGGCTCCGGAGTATGTGTAGCAAGTGACACTGGGTGTAACAAGATCTGGAAAATGTACATTTTCCGGTTCAGCCATTGCGCTCACAGGCCCGACCCAAAATGCTCGTTGAAGCAAACTTCGCATTGGTCGATGGACACCCTGATGCCAAGAACCTCGGCGTCTTCTCATTCATGTAACCATCAGAGAAAACTAAACATCAATTATTTTGCAAAAGCTGATACATGAACTGTTAGAAATATAGGTGCCTATTTCATTGATGCTTTAAATTATCTGAAAATCTGATGGTTGCTACAACTAGTTAGTTAGTTAGTTATTTGGGCTTTAGGGCGCATCGACTGCATTGGTCATTTTTGCAACAACTAGCCCAGCTTGTATTGCTACCCACAGCTGCTTGATAACAGGTATGTCAGATGTGGCCTTATTTACGGAAATGCTTAAAGCGGTAAGATAGCATATTCTGCAAAACGGTATTAAGCACGGTTCTCTAGATGGCCCATTCTTGTACCAAATTATTGAACTGTTAGCTGGCAACTGCCAAACATCAGGCGTGGCATCAGACCAACAGGCGTGGACCGCACGGTGAATTATTAGCAGGTTCCTGCAATGTTCAAGCTGATAATTCAAAATGCAGTGGTGAGGCTGATCGACATGGTTGCATGCTTAATGTGTGGTTATTTGAAGGGCTTGCCCGAACATTGGAGGTGGTGAACCGAATATTCGGAGACCTGAACTCCACAGAAAGGGGAAATTGCGCATTTGAGCGTCGTTCAGTCTGATATTACTGGAGTTCTGAATTGGATTTCTCAGCGGATATTTGTTCCTTTATAGCCACGAATGGTGTTTTCCTGAGAATCATCACGCGGTGTAGCGTTAGTGGAATCTGTCTGACTTTATGTTGAATGGAAGTGTTGGAAGAACATCAGCTTTCATCTTTTTTCTACTCCTTATTTTCTGGTTGCATCTAGCTCGCTCCAATTTCAGTATTTTATGTTTTGCTATTTGTGTTGTGTTTCTTCGTTTCTTGTATTATTATCGGACCTTCTCGGTTCGGTCACCATTTTGCGGATCGCAGCTAGCCTATAGCCTTAGCTCGTGCACGTATCTTATTTTTGGGTTTTGGAATGGTTGCCATCAAGATCTGACACTGGCGCCCGTGTATGTGCGCAGTGTACTTCAGCTGGCCAGAGCCCAACTCGCCACCGATCTGGATCTACCTGGGCTACATATCCAACAAGAAGCCGTCGGCGGTGTTCAAGGTGGCGTCGCTGAAGGGCGGTGGCGGCACGACGGCCACGCCGTCCGGCCTGGTGCAGCAATTCTCGCACAGCGCCCAGGTGGGCATCGCCGTCGAGCCCGAGCAGCAGGTGGTGGGCCTGACGCCGGCCACCGCCACCGAGCCGTCCAGCCTGCCCACCTTCGTCGAGTTCACGCAGAAGATGCTGCAGAACTTCGTCAACTACGCGTCCAGCTTCAGCGTGACGCAGGCGCAGATGACGCCGCAGCCCTCCGAGAGCTTCATCGGACTGGGCGTGGTGCAGCGCTGGTACGACAACTTCCAGCGCCGGCTGCAGATGAACCCCACCTTCTGGAAGTCGTGACCGCTGCTGCTCGTCCCCGCGCCCGTCCCCTGATGATGTTTCATGGCTGATGTGGTCGTCCTCGCGCAACACTCTTGGGCAGTGAGCTCCTTCCGGTCGTGGTGCGCCGCTGCGCCGCATGGACTGCTACTGCTGCTGCTGCTGCTGCTGCTGCTGCTGCTGTTGCTGTTGCTGGGGGGCGCCAATACACCACTATTGAGTGCCGGATCTGTGTGCTTGTTCGAGTGTTCTGGCTGCGCTACGCAAGCGCCGCTCGCTGCGCACTTGGTCGGCTCGCACGTTGCTCTGTGATACACGCTTGCTGCAGAGTTTGCGGTGGCAAGGTAAAGGTGTGACGTGCCGGATAGCTTCCGCGCAGAAGAACGGACCACAAATATCCTTCCGATTTCATTGGGAGCTCCAGTTAATTTCTCTCACAGTCATTAAGCGTGTCGTTGCCCTGTTTTCCTTCATACTTTATGCATGCGGACATGTTATGCTATGGGGATACATTCTGTAAATGTATGTGTGTGCGTGTAATTGTAAGGAGTCCATTATACGATGGATGACATCTAGCAGTTTTTTTCGGTCTGCGAAGTATTTCGTTGTAGAACTGGATCATTTTTGTATGTTTAACTCAAGAATAGTGGTAAGAGTGGAGAGACGCAAACCGCGTGCTAGCTGTCACGAAAGGAACCTCAGCTGACTAATACACGTGCTGTGCAGTGCAAAGCGTGCATTTGAACTCGGTCACGTCAAGGGTGTTGGAGGGAGAGGGTTAGTCAGATGACGTCAGCAACTAAATTCCAGCTTCTCCACCAGATGCTAGAGCCTACCCGATATGTTTGGAATAACAGAATAGCAAATGCCAGAAATCAGTTGTGGCCAATCCATGCAGCCAATGGGAGGACCGGACTCGATTGGCAGAACCTACCCGAAGGTTATGTTAGAAGTCGAAGTGGCTATGGAGGTCAAGTAAACATTTGAAGGGGCGTCGACGCCCCCAATATGTAGGTACTAAATTGACACTCATGTCAAAATGGTATGGGGTGCAAGGCTGATATTCGTTCAGTACTGGTTAGCGAGCTTCAGTGCTAGTTAACGATGTATCGCTGCCCCTCGTTTTGAGCCACTCTCCAGCAATGAGTACCTAATATTGACATGGCACCTTAAGCCAACACCCCCAATGGTTTTGGAGCGGAATATATTGGGCCATTATTACGACAAAAATAAGTGTGTCCGACTCACAGGAAGGTCCGCAGTTCATAAACTAACGCGATCTATATCACTGAATACATTTGTATGCTTGTTCCAAGCCTGCTACGACAGCGTTGGTCGAGAAGCTAAGGGTGTGTATACGTCCTAACATAGAACATAGTTCTAGCGCAATTCATGTAAGAGACGCTTAACATTATCTCTGTTGTTTCCTGTATCTGGAAGTCGTCGCTCAAATGAATGGGCTCCATATGGCGTTGCTGTCCCAGTATAGGTTGTGCTGTCCTCGGACAGTTGCTACCTTCACGTAGACCCGAAATACAATAGGTAGTGATAGCTCGGCTTATCTGAGCCCCGATTCGCAAGGAGGAGCTCTTCTCCATTTTGTTTCGTAATTCATGGCTTTATTCCGATGGGGCGACCTGTTTTTTCCATGGTTGAAGATGACACTTCTAATTGGCGGCAACATCGATGCGCCCGAAAATCGATGCAAATAACTAATTAATTGGCGGCAATGGTTAATGGCGTGCATTTAGGCACAGCTAACGTCATTAAAGTGGCCCAGTTCGTGGAGCCCGACACGTCGAGCCCCTGGGTCGAGTGTTTCTGGTGTTGTATTATTGCACCAACTAGACACTGAATGCGTAGCGCATGGTTTCCGGACAAAACACCACTTGTATACGAAACGGGAGGTTTGTAGCATTGGCTTATGTCAATATGTACGAACTTCCATTACTGGCTCGCAGTTGTAGTAGCTTGTATTAGAAGTAACTGCTTGCAGTGGTATGCACACTGAGCTCTGGGTGTCTCCGTATCAGCCGGGACCAGCCAAAGAAGGCTGGTACAGGCTCTTCATTGAATCGCAGATCAATGGAACAGGACCACCCACGCGAGGGTATCAAACCAACGTGACAACGGACGCCGGATCAGCACGGCAGGGAGTGCCCTACCGGTGTACCGCGAAACCGGTACGCAGGGATATCAGACCAGTGTGACGGAGTGCCAGACAGTGTGACACAGGGTGCCAGACAGTGTGGCACAGGATGCCAGACAGTGTGGCACAGGGTGCCGGACAGTGTGACACAGGGTGCCAGACAATCTGGCACAGGGTGCAAGACAGTGTGGCACAGGGTGCCAGACAGTGTGACACAGGGTGCAAGACAGTGTGGCACAGGGTGCAAGACAGTGTGGCACAGGGTGCCAGACAGTGTGGCACAGGATGCCAGACAGTGTGACACAGGGTGCCAGACAGTGTGACACAGGGTGCCAGACAGTATGACACAGGGTGCCAGACAGTGTGGCACAGGGTGCCAGACAGTGTGGCACAGGGTGCCAGACAGTGTGACACAGGGTGCCAGACAGTGTGACACAGGGTGCCAGACAGTGTGGCACAGGGTGCCAGACAGTGTGACACAGGGTGCCAGACAGTGTGACACAGGGTGCCAGACAGTATGACACAGGGTGCCAGACAGTGTGGCACAGGGTGCAAGACAGTGTGGCACAGGGTGTAAGACAGTGTGGCACAGGGTGTAAGACAGTGTGGCACAGGGTGCAAGACAGTGTGGCGCAGGGTGCAAGACAGTGTGGCACAGGGTGCAAGACAGTGTGGCACAGGGTGCAAGACAGTGTGGCACAGGGTGCAAGACAGTGTGGCACAGGGTGTAAGACAGTGTGGCACAGGGTGCAAGACAGTGTGGCACAGTGTGGCACAGGGTGCAAGACAGTGTGGCACAGGGTGCAAGACAGTGTGGCACAGGGTGCAAGACAGTGTGACACAGGGTGCCAGACAGTGTGACACAGGGTGCCAGACAGGGTGCCAGACAGTGTGACACAGGGTGTAAGACAGTGTGGCGCAGGGTGCCACGTCAGCGCAACATTGAGCGCCAGCCAGCACGCCACGGTGCCAGTCCACCCTGGGTACCGAACAGTCGTCGTTGGGTACGGCACCATGCTGCCCAGACACGAGCAAGGTGTGTAATTGGGGCCCCAGCCGTGTTCACTGTTCACAGGTTGGCGTTGTTGAACGCTATCTCCAGCTGGACACACGCCTTTCTGACCACCTTGCCCACCGTCTTCGGTCCGGAGAAGAACACCTCGAGGCCGCCTGGACTTCGCTCCGCTATGGACGGCAGCAACTGCGGCAGCAAAAGTCGGTGTCACGCTGTAACCTGAATAAGACGGCTTACAGAATATGATGCCCCAGCTCTGGGTTCAAATCAGAGATGCGGATCCCGGGGGTTGGGGGGGATCAGGAGCCACTGTGGGATCTGGATCGCCAGTTCCAGGTGGTGGGAGTCAGGTGGGGTCCAGCAATCTGGTGAAGCTCGCAATGTTTTATGAGAAAACAATTACAACAGAAATGCAACGTCGATGGTAGGTATGTACCGAGGTAGTCAGTAGCTTTGAACGCTGGTGGAGTCTTCCGAAAATTCCAAGTGGTGCCTTTGCATGGCCTTATGGTTTCTAGGCGCTGCTTTTGCATGGATCCCATGTATCCCCTGGGGTTTTCCTGGCAATTCAAAATGTTTCGACTGTTCTTGGTGATGTTTCCGTCTTCGCATATCTATGTAGTGGAAGCCGCGGAAAGGGTTCAGGATGGTTTTTCGAAATTGTTGCCGAAAGTCGCACGATCGTGCGATTTCCTCGCAAATATAGGCAACACGACGGAGGGGGCCAATCATGGGCGCACTCAGTTTAAGGTGGAGGCCGACCAGTGCACTGGTCGACCTCCACCTTAAACACCCTGATCACTCCACTGTAGTGGAGTGATCAGGGTGTTTGCTGAAAAAAAAATGTTGTCTTAAGAAAATCTGAAGAAAATACTGCCTTAAATGTTGCAAATACACACCCAAGCATACAAGCAAACCGGGCGGCAGATGCCTACCCCAACAATTTCACCTCTTACCCAATATAATATTAAAATGGCAACTGTGGTGTTTGGTTCTAGATCTGCTCTGTGGATTCCATATCGTACCTATATCAATTTTTGTCTGCTAGTGGGAGGATGCTTTCGAACTATTGTGAATCAATAGTATTTTGTAGCAGGGGTGTCGTTTTGTATGCTTTTGGGTTGATCCAAGCCACTCCAGCTTTGTTTTGAGCCACCCCAATAAGGATTTGAACCATCGCAATGGTTTTGAAAAAGAAAATAACAATAATTAGAGCAATATTGCACATTAGGAGTATATCCCAAAATGATTAACAGTCCTATTTTCTTACTTGCGTGTCCTCCGTACAGTGAGCATGTATTTGGATCCTCTTAGTTTTAAATCCATTGACTTCTGTGCTGTGCTATCATTGCTGGGCTGGTGCCTTCGCTAACATTACCACGGCGATTGCTGATGGCAGTTACACCGAATAAAAAAAAACAATTGTTTAACTGTCTCTGACAGCCAACAATGAACCCATTAAGTTCTGGATACAATCAGCAACTCTGCGGAACAATGTTGACGAGCGTGCTTCCGTGTGCTTCAGTTTGCAAACGACACAGTTCGACCAAACTAAAGGCAATCTATCATTGTTTGGTACAACGAATCAGAAAATCATACTCTCCCACAGTGGTTATGTCAGGCTGTATTTTTGAATAGAGAACTATATTTGATTAAATTAAATTTGATAGATTGAACTCTATATGACCCGTTCGTTACGTTTTTTTTCGAACTGGCACGCTTACGTTGAGTTATATCGCTAGCCATCATGACTAAAATTAATAGAGTGTGACTAAATATTTGGCTCATATGTATCGCGATTGGCAAATACACAATACATTTCCCACACGATGCATCTGCCTAGACTTGAAGTTAGCAATCCTCGCTCGTCATGTGCCAGCAGTTCGTTCGTTCTCTGGTTACGTATGGTACGCAAGTAGAGTCCTATGTAGGAGAGGGGCTGACTTCCTCGACCGTGGCTGACAATCCACACAGTAAAATGACTGCGTGGGAAGCGTCCTCCACACACCGCACGGTGGTACATGCCGCCGTCGAATTTAGCGAGGGGGTGGTGTGGTCGGAGTTCAGCCAACAAGCTCAGATTATCGTATGCGGAAGAAGAGGCTTGCTGGGAAATGCGAGTTAAAGAACAGGATCTCTCTGTTAGTGCTGAACTTTTGAAATGGCAATAGCATTCATATTTTGCATACCCAGTATCTGCTGCGACCAAATAATGCGCCTTGTATGCGACCAAGACATAATGTCTTCAAAATTAGTGTAGGATTGCCTGTTACTGTATTCGTTTGACACCGAAACGTGGGGCATTGTAATACAAATTATCATCTTAATGTAAAACACTAATACATTACAAGCCAACCTACACTAATTTTGAACTATCTGTCATTCAACACATAATGTCTTCCGTGTATATGTATGCCCAATACGGTTTTCCAGGTTCCCGTCTACACCCATCACACTATATACCTTCGAACATTTTGCTCAATCATTTTCATAAATCGACATTCCTGTTTTGTGGTGAGAATAGGTGACACACCTAATCAGGACGTTCGACACCAGTGCTCATATTCTATGACACAATTGCGTATCTAAGAACTAAACATAGCGTTAGAAAGAAGGGTTATCATGGACAAGCATACCAGGTTTGTTTCTTCCAAAACACACTTGCATGACTTATAAATGCTGCGATGTAGGTACCGACAGGTCGGGTTTTTTAAACTTGCCTTTGTCCAGTTTTCAAGGAATAGGGATGAAATGATCAAGTAAACAGCATAACAATACATACATCTTTGGATGAACCGTTCCGAGAAAATATTTGTATCAAAATTGTCTATACTAACGGGAGGACCATCAGTGTTATCCCTTGCTGTGCGATTTGCGAACGAATACTACAACTGACTACACCTGTTTTCACCACCAAGAAGCAGGGAATGGACATGTTAAATATCTGCTCGCGAAACCGCCATCGAAGCCAGGTGAAACGTCATTGCGACGAAGCACAGTTTTTCAAGTTTCTTTGAAGTTTTTAATACGACCTGTAATTAATGTCACCATGGGTGTCACCAAAGCAAGGCGAAATGTTTCCACCTTTTTGGAGGTTAGTTCTTTGGGAAAACCAAGGCATTTCTTTCTTTCATAGAAAATATGCTTCCAAACAACAACAAAATATTATATTAAACACTGGGGACATGATAACATCAGAAGCGAAATTAGCATGCAAAATGTCCCTGCTTTAGATATTTTCCGTCGCGATAATCCGTATTTCAGCCTCCAAAGCGCCTGCGATAGAGGTTAGCTCTACTATCGTTGTACGGGCGTTATGTCAGCTACCCCATCTACGATATGGACTTGAAACTTCGTACACAATCATACGACGTAATTTACCAATAAATATATTCAGTCATTTATTCTCAAACGGTGTATTCATAAACGTTTGCACCAACACATTCTTCCACTTTGAACCCTCGTTGCACCTAATGACTTAATTTGAGGTTACTTATATATTTTTGCATTTTTCTTTCATCATTCTTCTATGCACTCGTGTTCCACTTTTGACTGCATCTTGTCCATTTTTTCATAACATGTTTCAATGTACATGATACATTTAAAATCGGATTCAGATGAGGTCGTGACCCGATTTTGACGTACCCTTAACTCCGGGCTCTTGATAGGCTGAGCCTCCTTTCTGAATATAATGTGCATTCATCAATCTTCGGAAGGTATGCACAATTTCAAAGCGACATCTTGAGCAGTTTGGAAGCTAACTCAGAAAATGTCAGACTAGTCAAGTTCTCACGAATCCTTTCCCTGTACTGCGGGGCTAAGCTCTACCTCGTCCGACCACCTTTAACCTCGCCTCACTCTGCCACCTTGAACCCCATCTCACACTTACCTCATCCCACTTGGGCCGTCCTTGCTGTAATTGCCTTCGCAGCGGCATGAAAGACGGCATCGGCTTGATCCCTGTCTTGTAGAGGTAGTACTCCAAGAAGTTCTCGAGCAGGTTGCGGTTCTGCTGGTAGTTGTCCATGTCCTCCAGCAGCTCCAGGAACCACTCGAACCCCTCCATATCTGAATTTACCCACACAAAGTCCACCTGCCAGCCGACGAGTATAGACCGGTCAGCACATGTTCTGTGGTTATCGATGGCAACGAGACGAAAGTTGATATTCAAATTACAACTGTTCGTTATGTTCGCTAACCTTTTGGCTATTGTCACGTGATAAATACGAGTCATACCTCTGATAACACTCAAGACGACAAGAAGACAACACCAAGCTTACAAAGACTACAATGGCGTTTACTTGTCCATGGGCGTCGGCACTCGCTAGTGTGGGGCTTGGCAGTGGTAGACGCCAGTCCGATGAGAGCATGCAGTTTATGTGTGGATCGGCGGCCGTTGTACAGGTCCCTCTGTCAAATGTTTATCTTTTTCCCACGTTGCAACCCTGTTCAGATCCTTCAAAATTATCTTCGGCATGGGCATAATCACCAGTGACTGGTTGCAGTCGATGCGCCAAGAAGCCGGAAGTCCAATCACAATCAGAGTCCACTTGTCATACATATGTAGTCACCACACCTCAGTAGGGTTCACCCTTCCACCTTAGCACTTTGTAGTCACACATCTTACGCAGCTGCATTGTCATTGGTGTGCAGAGGTGCAGCCAAGGGGGTGAGCCCGAGGCCACCTTAATAATACATTTGTACTATACATGAAACAAATTCTGGGAATTGCAACACTCCAGACCAAAATTTGTTGCGAGCTTCGCGCGTCGAAAGCGTTTTTCATGTAATTATATTGCTGGGACGGGCTGCCTAGTAAGAAAATCCTGGCTGCGCCCCTGTTGGTGTGTCAGTGACGCAGTACACACATGTTCCTCTCACTGCCAGCATATGGGAAGGGGTATCGTACTATGAACTGGCCTTGTTCGATCGCCTGGCCTCGCCAGTCTCGCTGAGAGGTTGTGATGTGGTCGGTACAGGGGTGGCGCCGCCGGAGGTGGGGTGGGATGGGGGAGGCACTCACCCCTCCCCCGCCGTCATTCAGAGGTCGAACAAATGGTTTCACCGTTGTCTCTAGTTATCTTGGTTTCACCCTCCCTGAAACCTGGAAGGTCCGTTCCACAAACGTTTAAGCTGGCTCAGGAAGCCCAGGAAACCAGGCGAGGCCCGTACGTCGGTGCAGTAGGCTCCAAATTTGATAGAAGGGCCCCCCAGTGTGCAAGAGAAGACCCCCAACGGGTAGAAAGGCTGCAGGATATGTGAAGTGGCTAAGGCGATACGGGAGGCCCCTGATATGAAAGATGTGGCCTCAAAACAGGTCGAAGCCAGCGGGAAATGAGATTAGGCCCCAAGGACAATGCAGGAGCATTTAATATGGAAAAGGAGGCCTCAAAACTGGTCAAGGTCTACGGGAAATGGGACAAAGCCCCTAAGACGGTACAGGAGACACCGAATATGAAACCGCAAGGGAAGGCCGCAACACGTGTAGGGAGATCCCGCGGGAAATAAGACCGACGTCCCGAAAACGGTACAGGAGGCCCATAACATGAAGGAGGAGGCCCCAAGAGGGAAAGGAGGCCTTGAAAAGCGAGGCCGGGCCCTTAGGAAATAACAGAAAACCCCTTGTTTGAAAGATGAGGCCCATGGTGCAAGAGGTGGCCCCAGGAAATGAGAGGCGATCTTTCAGACCATAGAAGAGGCCCCCAAAATGCAAGAGAAGACCCCAGGAAATTAGAGGAGGTGCCTGATCCAAGGCCCCGAAAAGGAGGCCCAACTTTGGGTCAACCCAGGCTCCTTTCCAGAAGGGGATTTCAGTATGAGAATACTAAACGGAAGGCTTCGTGCCGTAAGGAGAGACCCCCAGGAAGAGAATGATCCCGCAGGAAACGAGACGATAGTGCTCAAAATGTACAGAAGGCCCATAATCTAAACGAGACCCCAGGGCGCAAACGGGGTCCACATAATTGTAGGGAGGGTCCCAGGAAATGAAACTAGGTCCGTAGGACGGTACACGAGGCCCCTAATTGGACAGAGGAGGTTGCAGGGCGAAGAATGAGGCTCCAAAGGCGGGCAAGGAGACTCCCTCGAATTGAGAGGACGCCACTAAAACAGTACGACGAAGGAGGCGACAAGGAAGTGACAACAGGCGACTGGAGTTCACAGCTCCGCCTTTATCTGGTGATACTTCTGTCGTAGTACCCATGACCCCACAAAGCCGCTTTGTTCGCGATCCTTAAGTGGATGAAAATGTAGGTGTAGGTGAAAAGCTTGCTTTGCAAAAGCAAAGGAAAACATGTAGATGGAGACCGATATTTCGGAAATAGATGCGACATAAAATCAACAATAAATGGGGAGCTCGGCGTTAGATTCCCTAGCTCAATTACGTCCCAGGAGACTCCCTCGAACCCCATCGGGCCTCTTCTAGACACGCCCCCTGGGAAGGTTCGTGGCGCCAGCCCTGGGTCGGTGCGACATCAGACCATATCAGCGCTCACCTTCCGTATGTTCATGAATGAACTGGGCAACTGCATCCTGAATTCCAACGCGCAGTTTGGACAGGGCACGATCTCTGACCGGTACCTGCAACAAGCGATGGTATGCTGTGCATGGTTCCGGTGCATAGAGCAAGTGGTGACCTGTTACTCTCTGAACAGCATCCTAAACAAATGGTAGTTTACGAGCGAGCTCATATTACTTTTCTACCAGTATCTGGAACAAGCGCTGGGCTGACATTCCTGAACCAATATCTGGAAGAAGTGTTGGTCTGTTACCCTTGGACTAGTACATAGAACAAAGTGGTAGGTGTTGCTCTAGGACCACCATCTGGAGCAAGTGGTAGCTCGCTACTCCTGAACCAGTACCTTGAACAATTTGCAATCTGGTACTCTGAGACCCGCATCTGGAAGAAGTAGTCGCCCGATGCTCTTGGATCAATATCTGTCAGAAGCAGGGGCCCTTGCTCTTGGATGGGCACTTGGAGCAAGTAGTGACATGTTATTCTGAGACCGGCATCCTGAATAAGTGGTGACTTGTCTGTCTACTGCCCATTGATCCACTGAGTGATCGTCCTCACCAAGGTATTGAACTACTGCGGCTTATTGCTATTTCTTTGCCGTTTTGGACACCAGAAAAATTCGGAGGATGTGGCATTTCCTCACCCAATTGCTTGACTGATCTCTTCTCCTCTGCGGATTAGACTCTTGGCCCCTGCAGGCTATCAGCTAGCCTGCTGGTCTCTTTAGTTTGCAGGCCTGTCTTCAGGTATCCATCCGCAGTGTGCGGACTAGTCTCCTAAATTAGACTACCACTTCCCGATGTTGCATGCTAGCCTACCTAACCCGTACTGAATAGACAGTAATTTGCATTAAGTGTTCGGGAACGCTCCTTGACATACATATTTACCCACGTGCATATTTACCTCTCCCACCACGAGCCAGAACAAGCCCGATCAACTGTACCTTATTGCATGTACAGAACGCGAAAGTGATCCGACCCGCTACCGCTCAGCCCAGCTTAACCCGACCGTTACCCTTTTCAAATCTGAACTGTTTTTTTATGTTCACAGCACTTCAATTTCTCCTTTCCACACTCATAATTAAGCGCTCTGGTTTGGCGCTTTGGTTTTGCCCGCTTCATATTCCAATATTTCATCGGGAGCACTCCACATTTGAATTTAATTAAACAATTTTTAGCGACATGTATCAAGCAGGCATCTCCCCACGGATTGCTAGGAGGGGTTCCGGTTGGCCCACAATATATATATATATATATATATATATATGCAGACGACGGTACGATACCCGACCTGTGCCTACAGCACGGAGGCCCTGTGGGCCGCCTATTGCCCTCGCTGGTTCAAGGTACCTGATGGCTCCTCACACTGGCTATTGACTGGTTCAATGTCCCTGGCACTGGCACTGGGTATGGTGTTGACTGATACTGGCACTGGTATTGACTGGTTCAGAGTGCAGGGTCCCTCAGCTATTGACTGGTTCAATGTCCTGGCACTGGCACGGGTATGGTTTTGACTGATACTGGCACTGGTATTGACTGGTTCAGAGTGCAGGGTCCCCTCACACTGGCTATTGACTGGTTCAATGTCCCTGGCACTGGCACTGGGTATGGTGTTGACGGATACTGGCACTGGTATTGACTGGTTCAGAGTGCAGGGTCCCCTCATACTGGCTATTGACTGGTTCAATGTCCCTGGCACTGGCACTGGGTATGTTTGACGGATACTGGCACTGGTATTTTTTTTTTTTTATTTTTGGGGGCCCCTCATACTGGCTATTCTGTGCCGGACCACTGAAGCCAGATCGGAGTCGGACTCACCTGATCAATATACTCTGCAGCACCGAGGCGAACGACTCCACCTCCGGCCCCACCAGCACGATGACGGCGTGCTTCGGAGAGAAGATGCCCGTCCTCGCGTTGCCCGAACTTCCGAACGGGCCGTCAATGAGCACCTGGCGCAAGCGCGGTTTCCTTGATTTCGATAGACCTGGCATGGGGGTTCTTAGTTTGTCTATGGAAACGGACAAGAAGCGTCCGTCTATGTGGATGAACAGGGAGATGAGTACGTAGAGGTGGGTACAGGTCTTTAGCCTCTCTATCGAAGAATAGGGTATGGGTTCTAGCTATGCATATGGGAATGAAGCACGGGTGACCTGTAGCATAAACGCTGAGCGGGAAAGACCTTCGCATTTCCGACTCTGACGCGACCATTTGGCGTCAGAGGGTGACGCTATATATGCGGTCTGAATGCGTCGTAAATGAACCCAAAGTTTTCTTGGGGGATGTCTATTATAGAACCTGTCTAGCTGGCATTGGTCAGAAACATCCATCAGCCCTTGAAATACCTGATATTATCTAGTGACGCTGCATGGTGCCATTATAACTTGGTGCGTAGCGCATTGAAGGCTGGAGTGTTTAATACCCTATAGACTAAGATCTTGAGATGAAAAAGTCGGTGTAGCAAATAGAGGCACAGCGAAGGCCCTCCCCCTAGCAAAACAATTTATACTAGATGAATTATGACATTTTTGGATTTGCACCACGCCAAACCAAAAGTTTTCGGCTCGCTTCGCGCGCCGAAAGGGTTCTCAATGCAGTGAGGTTTTTATCGCCCCCTCTTTAAGAAACTCCTTGCTGCGCCCCTCGTACCAAACCAAGTTCGTTAAGGCGATATTTTCCTCAATTCTGGAAAGTTCTTGCGTGAGTTCGCCGATAAAAATAAGACGTCGAGCAGTGAGATGGTGTGGGACCTAAATTTGCATTGAACTCTGGACCAAACTGGTAAATATTTTGCTAAGCTGGTTCGCAAATTGTGTGTGGCATGCCACCCCAATATTTGTTTACCTCCATCAGGAGAACGACACATTCGCATTCGTATTCAAGCACGCATTGATGCAACATCCAGTTGAGCTTATACTTATCCACGATATGCTGCATCACCACCCTAGATGGACCGTAGTTCGCTTTCGTCACACCGCAGCATTTGACCTCCAGAAGTCACCAAAGGTCGAGTTGCTAAACTTTACGCCGTCTGTAGCTTTTTCCATGTTTGGCCTAGAAACACTGGATCAATGCAAATATAGTTTGATAATTGCAATCAATGCATTGCAAATATCAATGCAAATATCGTCACATCCAGAAGTTTGACCCCTCAAAGTCACAGGTCATAAACTGGATCATTTCCAGCGCGCATTGTGCCCCCTATAAATCGCAGCCAAACGGATCTAGAGGAATGCAATGTTCGCCAAAATACAACCAACTGGACAAGGAACGTCTCAACGTGTCATTTTTTGCAGAAGCCGTTCTCGCTGGTCTAAGGTCACGATTTTCGTTTAAAGAGTAGCCTGTATTGAGTATACCTGCATTGACCCCGTGCTTCTAGACCAATTAGGGAAAAGTTATAGAGGACAGTTTGCAAATTGACCTTTGTTGACCTCTGGTGATAAAACGCTCCGATGTGCTGATGAATGGAGATGGGGATTGTTTTGTAATGGGATGAAAAATATTATCTACGAGTTGCAGCAGAGTTTGAGTAGGTGCACCTGAAGGCAGAAAGCTGCCATGCATGGAAAGTTTTGGGCGAAAACCGTGGCCTTAGACCGGCGAGTATGGCTTAGAGAAATAATGACATGCTGTGATGTTTGTGCGTCCCAGTGCATGCGTCTCAACGGAAGATGCTCTCCTCTAGCTCCGTTTGGCTGCTGGTTATCGGGGGCGTAATGCACTCTGGAAACGACCCTGTTGGGGAGGAGTAGTTTGGGGGCAAGTTTCCCGTCTCACAATCGAAAGATTGTTGGTTCGAGTCCCACCCGCCGCTGCTTTTCGCCCGCGACCAGTCGGCGTGAGAGATTGGCGACGCTACATGACTCAACGGTCGACGTGTCGTTAAACCAATAACCCCGGAAATGACCCTGTTTGTGACCTTAGCTTGGCATGTGGCTTTGAGAGATAAAGCTTCGTATTGTGATGAAAGAGTAGTCTGTAGGGAGTATGTCTGCAATAATCTCGTATTTCTAGGCCAATTAGGGAAAAAACTACAGGGGCGCAAAATTTAGCAAGTTTACCTTTGGTGATCTCTAAAGGTCAAACGCTGTAGTGTGACGGAAAACGGAAGTAGCGTTCGTCTAGAGTGGTGATGTAGAATATCGTGGATACGTTTATACTCAATCGGATGTGGCGCCAATACGTATTTGAATACCAGTACGTTACTGTTCTGATCGAGTTCAACTAGGATGGAAAAGCGAAGCATCCTGCGCACTTGAGACGGGCATGCCGTTAGTATGTGCCCCACCTGAGGTGCGACATGTGTGTCTGTCATCTGAACAACTAGGACAAAACAACGTCCTGCGCATTTGAGAGGGACATGCCGTTGGTACGTCCCCACCTGAGGTGCGACATGTGTGTCTGTCATCTGAATAACTAGGACAAGACGAGGTCCTGAGGATCTGTCCAATTAATCAAGGGCATATTCTGACAGACGGTGAAGCTTCTTATGTTTTTGCTGAGGCCTGGGTCCCATCATCTTTGCCTTGGTCCCACCAACTTCTTGCTCTCTGGACATGGAATCCCGTGGGGTAGACTCCACCAACAAAATTGGCAATGGATCAATGGCAGTGCATGAGGGCAATGGCTTGCATGCATTGGGCTCCACCAATAATTGTCGATGTTCCCCACCCATGTACTCAAGTATGCTGAGGTCGCTGGGCTCTGAAGTTGGCCGCTGCCGATGGCGCTAACCTTGATAGTCGTGTCGATCACACACGACTCGTCATCGCTGGGGCAGGCACTGTCCTGCTGGTCGCGGCGCCGCTGCTGCTTCATGGAGCTGACGATCGACGTGTCCTCGTCGGCGTGCGGCGGCACCACCTGCTTACGGCTGGCGGGTGCCGACAGGGTGGCGCGGTTGACGTCGATCGCGGGCAGTTTGAGCGTGCCGCTCGGGGGCGCCGTGGCGCCACGTCCGTCGTCGGCGCCTTGGCCGACCTGCTGCGTCTCTGTGTCAGACGCCTGGGACGGCGTGTCGGCCACCGGGAGGCGGCCGGCCGGCGGCGGCGCCGCTGGCGCGCCGTCCACGCCGCGCGGCGCCGCGTCCTGCATGTTGAGCGTGGGGACGAGCGAGTGCCGGTTGTGGCGGTTGTCGCCGCGGGACGTGGCGTAGGCAGCGGCGCCCAGGTGCACCGTCTTGCCGTAGGTCTGTGTGAAGGTCGAGTAGCCTCGCACGAAGCCGGCGAACTGCGACGCCTCGGCCGGCTGGAGCGGATGGTCGTGCTGGTGCTTGTACGTGTGGGAGGCCGTCGGGTGCGGCTCGGCCGCCACTGAGCCGGTGCTGGCGGCCGGCGGCTGGGCTGACTCGGGCAGCAGCACCGACCGCACTGTCTCCGGCTCCAGGTCGTCGTTGGACAGCACCACGTCCATGGTCAGGTGCTTCTCCTCCACTACCATCGTGTCCACCTGCCGACACCGGCACACCACGATCACGTCGATGTGTTGCAAGGGATGCGTGTCACATCCTCTAAGGTTCGTATCTTCCAGCGTTCATAGCTTCCAAGTTAGAAGTTAACTTCCGAAAATTGGAAAGGGACTTCCATAACAGCTCGGATGTGAGGGATTCACACACCACCGTTCATATCTTCCAAAGTTCATAGCTTCTAAGTTGGAAGATATCTTTCAGAAATGAAAAGTCAACTGCCAAAACATCACCGATGGGCATCTAACTTAAACAACACTTGTTTTTCGTCTCAAATTGTCCAACCAATGAAGCCAATGAATGTCGGCACCCTTCCCGACACTCATTGTGTCGGCACCCTTGCTACAAGGATAGCAAGGGTGCCACCCTTGTGTCAGCACCTTTGCTATGCGTGTCAAGCGTTGGCCACCAGCACTGGTGCAGCGAAACCGGCCCGAGACAAGGGTCCGGTCTGTCGCCAGACGATCCCAAAAACCATCATAGTCGTTCACCGTTCTGACTGTACCCGTAGCAAAGAAATGGCTTGCGAAATCATTCGAGTGATAATGCATAGGAGAATATGATGATTGTTTGTGGGGCGGAGCAATGTGGTAAGCAAAGCAAGTTGTTCGGCCAATCATGAGCCGACACCTAATTGAGCGAATTTGACAACAATGAACCGTGTATATTATATTCTTCAAATATCATGATCGGAAAAATATGCTCCCCGAATCCAGGAGTTTTCTGAATCAATCGGTACCAATCCAGCCTTGTCTTAATTTTTTTGGATAATTTTGTTTTCGACGAAACTTAGTCTGAATTGTTGCTGGGGTGGCTTTACGGACTAGGGTCCTATTGCAAAGCAGAGCTTGTGTGAACACTTGCGACACCACCCTGTCGATAAACTCCAGCTCAACGGCAAAACTGCACCTGGGCTGATACCAGCCATTCACCGAGATACTGCCATCACCTGTAAAACAATCTACACACTGTACAATGTTACACAGTCATACACAATTTTTTCTCGAATAGATATTTAGTTAGAATTCTTGTTGGGGTGGATTTATGTACCCGGGTTCTATTGATAAGCAGAGTGTGGTGCGTGAACCCTGGCTCCACCACCGAATCCATGAATTCCAGTTCAACTGCAGAATTTTGACCGACAGTTTAACGTGCCGTCAATGCACCGACACGGTCGCCCCGGTAACTCGTCCCCGGCCTTATCGGACCAGTTGCTAAAGGGACTCGAACCCTGTCTTGCAAGGACAGGAGAGATCAATGCAGGCCAGCGCTCTAACCAACTGAGCTACCGACTTTAAGGTGTTCTACCTGATTCCGCTGCATCCGCTCCTTCCTGGTTTCGCGTGGCTTGCCCATGGGCACCTCGATGTTCTGGAAGCCCCCACACATGTTTCTGCAGGACTTGTGGAGCCGCTGAATGACTGTGATGGACTCCAGCACATGCAGTCGATGGGGGATGTAGTGGTATGAGACGTCGCGTAAGAAGTGGTTACGCAAGCGGAAAGTCCAGTTGTTCTTGATTTGCACGTGAATGGTCAGCATATCTGTGAATTCACGCTTGTAATATAGGGATCAACGTCCGTGACGCTCACAAAGTCACGTTTACCTGAACACAGACGAACAAAGCCAGAGAAAGCCACGTCCCTCAACTCAACACAGAGAAACAAAGCCAGACAAAGCCACGTTCACCTCAACACAGACAAACAAAGCCAGACAGAGCCACGTCCTGCAACTCAACACAGACATACAAAGCCAGACAGAGCCACGTTCTGCAATTCAACACAGACAAACAAAGCCAGACAGAGCCACGTCCTGCAACTCAACACAGATAAACAAAGCCAGACAGAGCCACGTCCTGCAACTCACCACAGATAAACAAAGCCAGACAAAGCCACGTCCTGCAACTCAACACATATAAACAAAGCCAGACAAAGCCACGTCCTGCAACTCAACACATATAAACAAAGCCAGACAAAGCCACGTCCTGCGACTCAACACATATAAACAAAGCCAGACAAAGCCACGTCCTGCAACTCAACACATATAAACAAAGCCAAACCAACACAGATAAACAAAGCCAGACAAAGCCACGTCCTGCAACTCAACACAGATAAACAAAGCCAGACAAAGCCACGTCCTACAACTCAACACAGATAAACAAAGCCAGACAGAGCCACCTCAATTGATCGTGTTCCAGTCCGGTGTTCCAACCCACACCTTAAAGAATTGACGCGCACGTTTGCTCCTGCAGGTGCAAGAGGCAGGGTCAGTTGGCCCTGCGGACCCTCCCCTGGCCATGTTGCTGATATCGCTATGCCTCCCGGAGTGCAGGTAGCGTCCCTGAATCACACCATGCTTTACAGCTGCACTGGCCTTCCACTCTCGTTCGATCTCAGTGTTTGAGAAATGTTTGCAACGTAGCAAGTCCCTTATATAATCAGGTGCAAGGAATAATCAGGTACAGGTGCAGGTCTCTTGGCAAATTATAAACGCTGAGCAACCATGTGTGTCTTTGTTTACCAAATCAGCAGCCTTCGTATCAATCAATGCACTTATTAATTGATCCTACATCGTCAATGATAAATAGATAACGGACTTTTCCTGCATCAATTGTAATACTCTTGCCAAAAATGTGACGAACTCCCTGCTAAACTATCCTCTGCTCGGCTATTGTGGTCGTATCGTGTATGCTGCCATCGGAATGGTCAAAACGCTTTTAAAGTGCAATATCCTGTCAATGAGCTAGAGCCGTTTGACAAGGTGACTGCACTGCCTGCGCTGCCTGGCGTGGTGTATGGCCGTGACATGTGGACCTGCCGGCCGACCTGCTGCCTACCCTGCTGCTCAGGCGCACTGGTGATGGTAAACTTGACCCACTCGAACCTGCCGATGGTCGGTATCTGGATGAAGATGTAGTCACCCGGCTTGAAGATCATCTGCGGCGGCCGTTCCAGAACGAGCACCATCGTCTGCCAATGCATCGACTGCCAATAACGACTACAGGCCCCTTTAGGCGGGGGTGGATGAAGTCTGAAAATTATTCGTAGGGTACTCGAGTCACATTTGTTACATGAGATCAAGTGAATAGGGCTGGATAGGTAAGGTAGAAAGACATTGATTAGTGTGGAGGATGTTGTGGGAGTATTCTTTGGAATTAGGGGTATTGTGTTGGTTGGGGTGAAGAGTGTCTTTGTGCCAGGGTTCTGGTATCTTTCCTGTACAGACTTAACTGGATGGGTCATTGTGATCCTTATTAAGTCTGATCACTCCATGACTTTATACTTTATGACAACCGGTGATCTCTCTGTC